>NIPQ01073198.1:0-23769 GCA_002806875.1 Lepidotrigona ventralis hoosana | reverse complement strand
AACGTGCGTGCTAAAATATGATCGTTTAGAAAGCCATCTTTTCGAAAGCTAACTGATAATAAAAATCCTTCGCTTCTCTCGTGCGAGATCAATCGATTCCTCCCAACTTAGAAACTTAATGTGTAATCTATCTGTAATATCATAGAATTCTCCTTCTCAGATTCTGCTTGTTCACGTGCAACAGAGTTTCGATTCAGCACGTGTATCTAATTTATTTGGAAAAACTTATGAAAAATACGTCTTCTTTGATATATTGTTTAAACAAAAGGTTCTTTTGCAAAATGGTACACGCCATTAAATTCGTCGTTAAAAAGGCAGTAATTTCGTCAATTTAGACAGAAACATTAATTCATTAATTTCCGAGATATTTGACAAAAAATTATTCCCAAGTTTGAGGATATTTTTCACTCCTTGACGATTACCAATAACAAAAAATACAGGTCAATTTTTTTTTTTTTTTGAAAACTACGTTCATACTAAATTTTATCTAAATCGGAGATTCATACTTCACTATGTCTCCTCGAACTTTTTTTTTATATAGTTTTGTACCAGCAGTTTATTTACGAAACATCGCTTCAAATGAAATGACATTGGAAATGATCATTCAAATAGTATTTAATAAGAAATTTCGTTGATTATAGCTTTCCAGCGTGTGATATCGTTTAAACTTAAAGCGATCATCAACGTTACATTACGGGTTTGCAAGAAAAAGTATAATATACAAGAGTTAATGATACATAATTTCGAAGTCTCTGGGGCAATAATATCCTCCATCATTTTATAAACTTTCATAAGAAGTCAATAAGTAGTCTAGTTTATGCGAATTATCCTGAATCATGGGATGTCCAGAGAAATTTCTTCTTCTGAAATTCTTTTGTTCTTCTTACGTCGTTGTTTCGACGAGCTTTCACTCGATGCAACTATACGTTCGTTATAATTATCAGCAAATTATAAAAAGAGGAAGTCTGAGCTCCCTTCAGAAGGGACAGCCGAGTGCAAAGGGTTAAAATCGAACAAAAATCGAATAGAATCGAGCTTCCAAGCGTCAACTCTTTCCCCCTAGAGGCCGACACCTATACTTTCCCCTCAGCAGGAAAGCCTATCGTCACAATAAACCTTCCTCCCTCCGCCAATTATCCGGTCGCAATTAACCGGTCGACCATCCTTCATACATCTCGACGTTCGACCATTACCGTGGCTGTCGCCACGTGAGTAACCGCTGCTGCTAACGAAAAATCGCTGGAACGCCGTTCGTAATTCCGTCCGGGGCTGAAAACTCGCGCCGGATGCACGATTCCGTGTCTATTGTTCCGAGGAGCGTGGATCCGCTCCGCAAGGGGGAATCGTGATCGTTCGTCGTCGTACTCTTCGCCTCGAAAAAGTCAGCCGGACGTGAGGATATCTCGCGAAGCGGAAAGGGAAGGAAGAGCGAGCGAGCGAGCGAGAGAGAGAGAGAGAGAGAGAGAGAGGATTCTGCAGCGAGAGACGTTGGTGCGCATATCCAGGCCGAAGGTTAACTCCTAGCCTAACGTTCGAGCAACGACTCGGAATATAGATGCTCGGTACCGTTCGCCGCTTCATTTCCTTGAGTTATGGTCAATTACGGCTGCCTTATCTTGTCTGGTCCCTTGGTCGACGACTACCGTCCTATGGCTGCTGCGGACAGGGATAATCTACTGACGGTGTACTCTCTCCCGAAGGGAGGAACGTTCGACTCGCTTCCCAATCATGACTCACACACAACAACAGTGAAGAGTACCTTTCTGCCTCTGTTCCCGCGTGTTCGACGTTTTCTTTGCTACGTACACGTATGCATAACCACGCGAACGAGGATTGATTTTAAAAGAGGTTCGCGCAGGCGACGTGCCGACTGGTGTTGGTCCCTCTCGGACAAAAGCCTAGCTAGGGAAAACCCTCTGGTGTTTGTTGAGAGAAGATTTATACGGTTGCTGCGCAAGGTATGAAACAATCTCGCTCCTTTGACTTTGACTGTTGTAGTTCCTTCAGCTGTCGACTCACTTCCCTCTGAGTAATTAGACAGTAATTACGCGAGAACTGTCAATTTGCTGCAATTTGGTGCAAAACAATCCTGCAAACGCCGGAGATTGTTACAGTTCTTTCTCGCAATTGTGTTTAACGTTTCTGCGGAAGATCGTCGTATCGGTTGCTCTGCAATTTCCTTCTGTAATATAAATTGCATCTTGGTTCCTGATGGAACCAAGTACTGGCGGAACTGGAGTACTGTTGAGATAGAGAAATTTTACTTTGAAGCCTTCGAAGAATCGCGAGGGCATTCTCGAACTTTACGAGTCGCGTCTCGTTGAAACGTCTAATGAACCTTCTGAAATGTTTCGAAAATTTACGAGCGTGCAGACTTGCTGTATCTTATTACGGAACGATTCTTGGAACACCAATCCACTTGCATGCGGAACGGCGAAATTTTCGTCACGCTTTCGCGATCGGTCGAAGCAATCGAGGTTTTAAACGAGATAGCAACGTGAGCCTATTTCATAGCTTCAATTTCGTTCGAGGCAATCGAGATGCTTGTCGTGCGCTTTCGTGCTTGCCGCTCGTTCAAACATCGCGCGAGGCTCGTGTCGCTCCGGCCGTAATGAACGACCAAGTTCGCCAAGTTTTCCGCGGAGAAACTTTGTTTATTGGAGATTGCATTACGGAAATGATGATGCCGCGCCCCGATCGGCCAACCGAACCGTTCGTTCCGCTTGCCTACGTCCTGCTGACTCGCTCGAAACTTTCTTATCGTCGGGGATTACGCGTGCCACCAGTTCCAGAAACTCGAATTTTCCCGAATTTTTCACGAATCTTTCCATTCCGAATTCTCACTTTTTGCTGTATATCTATTGCTCGCGAAAACTATGTTCTGCATATACAAGATGTTCCGATTTTCTCTTAAACTGTTCGCTATTGAGAAAAATGTTTCAAATGCACCTGTCTGCAACGTTGAATGATTAAGAAACTTTTTTGTCATTTATTCAGTAATAGAATGTAATGCCAGAAAAAAATGTTTTGACCGTGAAATTCAAAGTCAAGATCAATACAGGTATTCTTGTACATGTATCTCCATCAAATCGAACGTGTAGAATTCATCTGTGACAGCCACGGACAAACTTTTCTTTTCACCCTGTACGTATTACTTAGATTATTCACCTTGCGTGAAAGTTGCATTGGACAAAAGCATTCTCTGCTTCGACGAGCATGAGCGGTGTGCTACGAAAAGGACAGAGTATTCTCCGAAGGATTCGAACCAGAGCGTGGAGCTTATGTGTTTGGAGTTAGTTTGGCGCGGCAAGGTTATTCGAGTTTCGAATTGATACTTCGGGCGGTAGTGAAATTCTGCTTCGAGAAGTCTCGAACTTATCTCCGGCGGTACATCATCCCGCTGACGTTTCAGCAACGTTGCAGCCCTAGCTTCATCGTGGCACTATACTGAATATCGATGCCGGCCTTACGGTTAATCATTTATTCCAGGATATCTAGCCGCGCTTCACGGATCATTGATCACTGGGCCGGGGTGTTTAATTGGCCTGATCAATTAAAAATGGGCGGAGATCGGCCGGTGCGCCGGTTAAATAATGACCGTGCGCGCATTCGCGGCTGTTATTAAGATGTTTCATTAATTTCGTGCCAGTTCGATTAATTGAAAATTGTTTCTTTTTCTTTTCAATTCCGCCGGGTCGAACTCTTCATCTCATTTTTTATGAAAAACATTTTTAAGAAAGTTTCTCATTAAATTAGTAGACTTTTTCGTTCAGGTCTGGCAAAATTTCTAGCAAAGACGATGGTTCTTCGTTCAAATTAGAACCGAATCATTTTCTTAAATCTTGAAGATCGCTTGTCCCTAGCTTTCAACTTGTACAGCATTCACGCCGATGCTCAAGTATGCATCGTGAAAAAAAAAAAACGCACTGCGACGAGTGGTGGAGGATACGCCGGTTGCGTGGAAAGAAAAGAAAGAACATCGATGGAAAATGAGCGATCGTTTTTCCGTATCGTCGATACATCACTCTCGGAGTGTAGAGTACACGGTGTGGACTGTCACGCGCGAGTTATAGATGAATTCCGGTGCAGAGCGACAGCGCAGAGACTGGAGGAAATCTCGTCGCGGACTTATTTTTCGCGCGATCGATTTATACAGTTCAGCCGCGTGACGCGACGTTCGTGACAACGTGGCAGCCTTTGCTCGCGACACACGTCGTATTGTCCACGTTCGGCCGCCACTTAATCTTGTTTCACCCTTCGAGATCTCTTCCTCTCCGTCTTCTTGCGTCTTCTGCGTCTCTTCTTTCCCGTCGTTGAGAGCTGCTCGAATTTGTTGCCCGTCATACCGTTTAATTCCTCTAGCCACCGGAACGGAGACGTGAAACGCGACTCGGCCGCGTCAGTCGTGCCTGTCACGGAGCTCGTGCACGAGAAACACGACGTGTCGTCTTCTCTTTGCGGCCTTCCCGAGTTATAGCCGCGCGCTAGTCACTTGATGGCATCGAGTACGTTGCTAGTAGCTTGCGTTGTAGAAACATTGCAATGTTTCCAACATCTTGCCAGCGAATCCGTGAAAAAAAAAAGGTATTTTCGACTCTCGAAGAAGTCTGAAATGAAATTTTTATACCTTACGTGCATAATGAGACTTGACCCAGAATTTTAATTTCCCTCGTACGTTACGGTTACTTCGCGGTCGCCATTACTCCAAATCTCAAATATCTGACATTCGAAGTTAAATGCATAATGCCAGGTTCGAGCCACGAGAACGAGAGAAGATGATTCACCTTCGGCAGAAGTGATCGTGATATTTTGCAAGCGCGCAATCCCTGTAATAACGATGATCGCGTGTAATAAATTCGTCGTTCAATGCTCCGAATAGGATTCACGCGAGCTTTCGACAAAAACGCGGATGTCTTCACGAGCAAAGTGAGGTTCATTAAAATGCATCAAAGTGCAATGTTCGTGCCCGGTGACGGAGACCCGTTCATTCTGAGGTTTGCACGAAACGAGCCGGCTTCGACGACAGATTACCCTTTCGCGGATGATTGGAACCCTTATTGTTATTTATTAAATAAACAAATACACGTCCTTGGGCGTAATATTACTTTAACCACTGATATTATTTAAATTGCACATTCGGTGCACGTCGAGATTGCTGAACAAAGTAGTCTTTCTGGGGATATAATGATCCAGGCGACGTCTTACGTTTGTAAATGCGGCCATTAATAGCGGGCCGCGGAGGGGAACAAATTGTCGGTACGTACGGTTGTACCGGCAAACAACCGGTGGGCTGTCGACCTCGATCGTCTCGAAATACCCGAGAATCGTCCCAATCTCTGTTCCCGTTTTTTTTCTTTTTCTTCTTCTTCGCTTGGCTCCTTGTTTACTTGTTTGTTGATCGACGAGTTACTTAGCCGCTCGAGGTCGCGATAATTTCTTAATCGGATCGTCCCCCTTCGCCCATGCAAAATGGGGGCTCGTTAACGTGAAATATTCGCGGGTCTTCGCGGTCACATCCGTTTGGTCTTAAGTCTTAAAGTCTCGCCTTGTTGCGGCGCCACGGTTTTCGGTGCTGGCGAAAAAAGGAAGAAGAGAGGCGGAATGTCGCGCGTTACATGGAACGTTGTTAACTTGGTGAAATATCGCGTGTATTAATTTTTATATCGCGCAGCTGGCGCCGGGAGAAAAACTGGTTTCGTCCTCTCCGCGGCCACAGACAAATCGAAGTCGCCTCGCCTCGCCGCGCCGCGCCGCGCGTTCCCTCGGTTTCGGTCACGATATTCTTATCACCTCGAATTTTCTAGCACCACTAGGAAGATTCTGCAATTGACATTGCAACAGTGTCGTAAACACTCTCTTCACGATCTTTCGATTCCCTCGTGAACACTCAACAACCTCTGCGACATTCATCCGTCCGCGCGAGTCGTCTCGGACTACACGGGCGTTCTAAAGGAACATTTACTGCTCGTTTCGTGCTATTTCGCTTGCAAACTACCTGGGGAATGCAACTGTGAGAGGCTCTTCTCCTCGCGTCGCTCGACGATAATCCTCGGGGAACAGAAGGAAAGAAACGACCGCCATGTCCCATGATTCTCTTGCAAAGAAAAGAACTCGCGATCGCGACATTAACGGATTAAGATTTCTTCTGTTGTCTCTCTTCTTACGCTTGTAATCCCGCGATTATAGTAATATTTAACGCTTCTAAGTAATCTGTGCTCCACGACAAAAAAGTATCGAACACTTTGCAGAATCTCTCTCGAAACCCATTACGTTAATAAAGCTTTTAATATTCTATTCCAACGTACCGCGTTAACTCCTCCCTCTATTGCACCCTCCTCCATTTTCCTGGCCCCGTTACGTGGCCCCCGGCGTTTTCTTTTCGCTTCGACACGCCGTCGATGGAAACTTTGGCGATTTCGGATGCGACAGCGGGACGAGTGTGTAATCCAGTGAATTTGGACGCTGGACGCGACCAGTTCTCGGCCCCATAGTCGTCGTTCCGTGGAAAACCCGTGCGTGGAATGGTCTAAAATAAGCGGACAATAAAGAACCGGATAATCTGGATATATCTGCGGTGTCCTCGATGCAAACGAGATGCTCCCTCTCTCTCTCCTTGTTACTAAAAGCAGACGCGCGCGTTTCACCAATGCAAGGATCCGTGCACTTCGCGCGAGATCTCACCAGATTGCGTCGTTGCGACTCGCCGACCCAAAGACTGCAAGGGTTTGAAACGAGAACGTTAATCTCGTCTAATTTTCCTTCGGTGTTGACTAATTTTCTAATTCCACCCCGTTGCTCGTTTCACTCCGAAGAATTAAGGAACGCGTTTGCTCAGAAAGTCGTCGTCGTAAATATTTATAGCTAGGTTAGTTCCGCTCGAGTGAAAAATTGTAGATATATTTTTTGCTAGAGAGCGAATGTTAAATTCGTATTTTTTATAAAATTGATGGGTGTGAAAATATTTTTTCTTTTTTTTTTTACATAAATGGGAATATACGTTATATCGAAGTTTTCGCATGTCGAAAAATTGGAAATTGATTGGTACATTATAAAATTGATGGGCGTGAAAGGTTTGAAAATATTTCTTTTTTTTTTTCAAATGAAAATATGCATCATATCGAGGTCTCTATATGAAACGAAAAATTGGAAATTGACTGCCGATAAATTATAAAATTTTTGTAAAATTGACGGGTAAAAGGTTTTAAAATATTTCTTTACATGAATGAAAATACACATTATACGGTCGGATGAACAATTGGAAATACCGATAAATTCTTCTTTATATTTTTTGCGATTTTTGTCAAATTTCCTTGGTAACGATTTTCATTTTCAAACGTGAAACGTGACTGTTGGAAAAAGCGTATTACTCACAGGCCGACTGAAATTCACAATTATCGTAAACGTTCAGTCAATTTTTTTATATCTTTTTCTCTTAACTGCTCGAGACCAATTTTGCAAAATTCCTTTGGCAGACGTATTACTCAGAAAAACTATATATTACCCACTCGTGGGAAATCGACAATTATCAAAAACGTTTTGCACGTGTCCGAGAATGAAATTTCTCATTCCCTATCATCAACACGTATTTATGGGAAAGCGAGATTACTTGTTTCTCATCGGAACGTAGTATAATCACACTTCGTAAAGAGATATTCTATACATTTCATACATTCTGTAAGATGTTGCAAATCTTATCAACATCTCGTACGAGACACTGAAGATAATATGATATAAAGATAATAAGAAAAATGTAATACGAAAGATTATAAATATTAAATATTGAATACTTAACCGAGCCTCGAAGATTTCGAAGCGTATCGAGACCTTTCAGATTTTAAATACTCCCTCGATTCGTCCAGATTTATCGAAATTCTCAAGACTCTGCATCTATCGAGACTTGTCGAGGCCTCCGTGAACTTGAACTATCAAATCGTGTTCCGAGCACTTGGAATTCCTCTTCCCATTATTACACGCGACTCGAAGCGTTTCAGAGCGTGTCGCGACGCGTTATAACAAATGATAAATTAGGGCAAATTGTTAAGCCGCGATCGCATGCTTCGAATGCTTATTCCATTCAATAATCCGCTACACATGTTCGCGGACAAGAATTACCGACCTGAAACACCTGTTCCTCTGGAACCAATGTTCGGATCGAGAAGGAGGAAGAATTCGACTACTCTGACAATCTTAAAAGTTGAATTTTAGGACTTAAAACAAAAAGCTACGTGATATTGGTTCAGCAGAAGGATCCTGACGCTTGGAGCCATTAATACGTTCCGTGCCATTTTTGCCTTTTGTTGTCGTTCAGGCCATTTGATATTTTGACTAAAGGTTGATATATTATCACACAATCTTTCATTACATCATCAATCGATAAGTAGTTCTCTTGTTTAGAGTAGCTATCACATCGTGCACCACTTGTGGTAATATTATTAGAAATATGGTGGTACACGTGGTACCTGAAGATCAAGAACGTGTTAACCCGAGCGTTCAAGTGTTGGATGACTCATCAAAGGCACTGCGGAGGCATCGATTCACTTTCTTTTCGTTTTCGATCTTTTCGTGAAGCGGACTCGCAAATTTTACCGACTCGTGTGTCAAGTCTCGCGAGCCAGGTTCAGTTGGTTCACATTCAGAAAAGAAAGACGAGGAGAGACGGTAGTCTGGCAGCAGCTCGTTCCATCTGATTTTATTGGGAAGGCGGTAAGTGGTAGTAGTGGTGAGCAGACAGGCGAGCAGCAGTTTCGTTTGCCGGCAAAGCAGAATCGCCAAGGGTCGCGCGCATACGCACAAAGCCATATGTCATGTCCAGCCGTTTAATGGCCTTTTAATACTACCTCGCGACGCGGCACGTATCCCCACCCGCAAGATGGCCGCGGGATGGCTGTATCCTTTTGAATAGGCGTCTGGAAGGTGCGTGTATAAAGGTGGGCCGACGCGCGCGAGAGACCGCCGCAGAAAGTCGTGCCGCCGCCACTCGCCAACTCTCTTGGGATTCCTGAGCGTCTGTGTCATCGGTCCGGCCATGTGCCCGCAGCCTCGTAAACTCGCGGCATTAAACGCCGCGCCGCCTCGGCTTTCGTCGACGAAACGGAACGCCTTCGAGGCTGCCAGGAATGTAGACCGATCCCGGGAATAAAGTTTCGACCGCTGGAATCGACACGTTTTGCTTTTTGTCTTTCCACCAAGGTGGGCTGACCTCTTAGTCGGTTTCTTGCTCGTGCTCGGTCGCGTGAAACGCGCCCAGTCTGCACGTCCTTTTCGTGTTCTCTCGCGTTCTCTCGTCTCCCTTCTCTTCTTTTACTTACGTTACAATTAGAGAAATTTCAATGCCAAGGCACGGTCTGAAAATTAACGGACCGTGGAAAGTTTTTAAAGTTTTACATTTCTCAGCCGATTACCAGTTGCATGAAATTCTCGTCCATCGAACGACGCACCAGCATATCGAAATTTATCTCTCGACCGTAAAATCGAAATCGTCCCGTATCACCAAGAAACGAGCTGATCACGTAATGCACATCTGTTCATACCGATCTGCGAACGAACGAAAGTATAAAATTCATGTCAACACGCGATAAATATTATCGATAAAATTTCGAAATATAAACATACATTTGCAAGGGACGTTCTAACTGCTCTCATAAACCTGCAACCTGCACGTTCAAAAACATGTTGATCTCCGGCCGTTCAGACCCGAGGAGTGAACATTTTTGCGGACGATCCGAGCGACGATCTTTTCCCATTTATCGCGATACTCGTTTGTTAGGCAACGCGCAGCCACTTCGAGGGGATGCGGCGTCCGCTCCACTTCGCTCCGCGACGCTCGCGATGATTATGATCGAGGAAAAAGGGGGAAAAAGGAGCGTCGAGTGCCCCCCCCTCCTCCGGGGGCACTTTGTCCTCGGTTGAAGTCCCAGCGAAAGCGAAACGTTGAACGGCCGACGGCTGTTTTGCTTGCCGCTGGTTAACTCACTCGTCAACGAGCTCGGTTGCCCACTCGAAGACACTTCCGACATCGAGAAAGGGAGTGTCTTTCACTGTATAGAGTGCCTCGAGGACTCTACCGTGGCCTGTTTAATGCAAACATATGGGTTCGTTTGTTTCCGACGGACATATTCTTCCAATTAAGCAAAAAGACCTTGGACCGGCAGGGGAACGCAGCCCTGTGATCGAACGCTTTTAAATATTCACGAGGGAAAACGGATGAGAGGACGATGTGTCCTCTGGATTTTGAAGTTGGTCGCACAGCGAACGAGTTCACGAAACTTCGCCGGTGCGGTCGGACTGAATTTTCTTGGTTTTCGATTTGGAAATTCTTATCACGATCTTCCTTTTGGCGTAGAAGTTCCTAGTTTCGTTGGCTAAATTTGAACGAAATTTATTTAACGAACATTCTAGGGAAAAGGTAACTAACTTTCCCCTTTGCTTGCGATCTATCTTTTTTCTTCTCATCGATCTCTCCTTCGCCGTTCATTACGCGGAATCGTAATTCAAGTAGCTACGGCGGAGACGTGTCAGACTGTCAGAACAAGATAAACCGAATGTAAAAATTCACTTGTCAGGCAAAAATGAAGTCGCAAAATCAAGATCGTTAAGGTCTCGCGACAATCAGACTTACATAATGAATTATTCATTCGTTGATCGATGGTTTTCGGCTCGTCCCGATTATCGTACGAGTCGGTTTTCGAGCCGGTAGTTCGAGAGCCAAATCCTATCGTCGATTGAGAACAAGATTCGGCCCTCTACCTTACCGATGAAAGTCGCAGACGTTTCTGCATCACGTAGGAGATAGCAGCACTCTACTCTCGGTTCTTGCAACGAATTATTAAAACCATCGCCATTGGCGGTGATAAAGGGAAATCGAAGGGGAGGGAAAACAGATCCGATTTTTCTGATTACGAAAAGAAAACAAATTTTTTCACGCAACGCCCGACAATGAATAGAGAGCCGAGATAATTCTAATTCGACGGACTCGGATTGTTCTTTTAGATTGGACAACGCATAATACGAGATAGAGGAGGATCGAGTAAACCGGAAAAACCAGAATGCTTGTAAGATGCGTGGCGTTCGTTTTTTAATCGTGTTTTGTATCGATTCAAGGATAAAACAAAGTTTTAATGGTTGGATTCGAAACGTAAGGCGAGTTAACGCATTTCGTCGGATGACCCTGAAGGACCGACTTACCCCGCAGCAGTTTGCATACCGCTAGTCGATTATTACAGCGTGCAATGTCCAAGAATATTTTGTATTTGCTCAACTATTACAAACTGCAACGTATATCCCAACAAAATTAAACATTTCCTCGGTGTTTTCTTCTTTTCTTTTTGGCTTTTAGATAAAATTCAGTCACAGTCAGATGAAAGTTATTTTCGAAGACTTAACGTATATTACTTATGAAAATATTACTTATGAAAATATAGATTAGTTTCTCTATTCGACTAGAAATACGTGTCAAACATTTACTATGCTCGCATATGTCTCATTTATCATCGGAACTGGACGTTCTAATCGTCGGTATAAATCCGTACGGGGGCGTGCAACCCCTGGTACTGTCTTCTCCGCTTCTGTTCGACGATCCTTTCCGCTTTCTCACTGGCTTAGGCGAATTATCGCATTTTACAATAAACTTCAGTTCGGCCATTAACTCTTCTTTAAAGGACACCTGGCGAATAGTTGTTTCGTTTAGCAAAGTCGACGAACATCGGAATGGGAATTCAAACTGTTGTAATATATTTATCTACTTACGTTTTCGCGCAACGACGTGCAGCCAACTTCCCAGAGTAACTCGAACGCGGTGTAAAAGAAAGAGGCGGCAACGCCTACGGATAATACTAAGAACACGCCACCCACATTGTCGAGATCCAGTTCCTCTGCCTGGCTCTGGCCACTGTCTTCCTACGTATCGTATAAAATCCATACATTAGCGCATACAAATTGTTTCTCAACTCTCAGCAAGACAAGTCTCGTTTCATTGGAAACTGTGTGTACGTACGGAACTGCACGTTCCACCTCCGCGTTTCTGCGTCCACCATTTCTTCTTCAGTTCGGTTATCAGGCCGCTTTGTTGCAGCTTCAACACCGCAGTGTTCAACGGATGACGATACGGCGAATCTGCGGTTAGTTTTCATTTCCGAGTTACGTTCTTGTGTAATTTATTCTCATTTGTTTGTTTTTTTTCTCCTTATTCGATTAAAAGTGGAAATTTAATTTTCACTTACATTCCCTGATTTAATTATTTTTAATTACTTCTTACTTTGTAAATTAATTTTATCTTAATTAGCAATTATTCGATTGAAAGTGTAGCAAAGAACGCGCCATAATTTCGTAAAACTCACGCTTTTTCATAGCAACTCCGTAACCCTTGGCATCGAGTAGTCCACCGATCTGCGTCACGTTGCAGTATCTTTCAATGATGTATTCTATGGAGCTGGACTCCATCAGAAACGCGTAGTCCTCTCTCAACACTTTCGTTAGGGCAACGTCGTTGTCAGGTGGCAGTACGTCCGCCGCGTTCTCTTTCATGTACTCGTACATCTCCTTGTACGTCGAGTAGTTGGAATCCTTGGAATGGGCAGAATTCTTTCAAAAAATTGAATTAGAAAACGAGCAGCTCCAAATCTCGTTTGCCTGACGTTTTCGTATTTGTTACGATCGTTAGTAAGAAGTTCGACAGATACGTAGAAGGTTACATTTCCTTTTTTTTTTTTTCTTTTTTTCGGGATAATTTGTCATTGATTATGATCTGAGTGTGAATAACGTTGGCGGGCGATTAATCTGAATACTACATACATACATTATTCAAGCGTCGTATCGAAGGGGATAAAATTATCTGTGATATTAATGAACATGATCTACGTGACTTTGATGATGAATCAACAAACTGTTACAACTATCTGAGGGATTAGAGTTTCCTGGAATTCGTGAAACAAACATCTCTTAAGGGGCATCTTACGAAATTATGTTAAATATTTGTTAAATGGGGTGTTTATTAATCGTAATAGTTTGCAGAGGGACAGTTAAATTCAGACGGTAAAGCTAATCGGAAGAAACTTATGTCTCTTACACTTGGTACAAGTACATCGGAAGCCTGTAATCACCCTGTAAAATTCGTTGCTACTGACAACCGTTTTCATCAATTTTTTTTNTTTTTTTTTTTTTTTTTTTTTTTTTTTTTTTTTTGGTAACTGTTTTTCACGTTACGTGACGACAAATCAATTCGCTTTTGGTTGGACACTTACTTTGAAGAACATCAACGTGGACCCTCCTAGTTTAGCGCCGTACTTGATAGTCTTCTTCTTCGCTAGTTCCTCGACGTTTGAGAAAGGAGAAACCACCGTCTCGACGGTCAAGAACGCGGCTAAATTGGCAGTGTACGATGATACCATGATCAAGCAGAAGAACCACCACGAAGCAGCCATCATTCTCGTCGAAAGCCCTCTGTCCGATTACAAAAACCTTGCCGTAACAATATCGTCGAGTTGCAAGCTTCTATTCAGTATCGAGGGAGGGAAAAAAAAAAGAAAAAATCAGAACAACGGTGATTTTGGAAATTTTACTTACATGGGCGCGATCTCGGAACCCTGCTGCATAATACTGCCGATGGTGAACCACAGAGAATTCTTAAAGGTGAATTGATTCTCAAGCTCCTCGGGCTCCTCGATGCATGGATACGGATTATTCCACTCTGCGGGGCACATCCTGCCGATGATGAATAATACCACGGACACGAATATATAAGATCCGATTAAGTACCACCAAACTTCGGCTGAAAACGGCGATAAGAAGGAGAACAAGCTGGGCGGTGTTTTGGTCGGTTTGCGATATAAAATACTTATTCCTGCAAAAAAGAAAGGAAAAGAATATGATTACACACTCACGATATGTCTCAGAATATTAATACCTTCGCTGTTACGGACGAAATATCTCGTCGTACAATATAGTTTATGACGTGCTATAAATTAAGCAATTTGAGTGTTTCTTGACATCTCGTGAGATTGTTGAGATTACATGCTTCCTCTTATAATAAACGTGTCTTACGAATCCATTTTCATTCAAATCGTACATTGTTTGACGAAATATCTCGTCCCAGGTAACACCTCGTGAACGATGAGATATTTAATAATCGAATACGTCTAATAAACGAAAGCGTCTAATAAACGAAACTGTAATCTCATCGTACAATATCGTTTATGACGCGCTATGAATTCAACAATTTAAGTGTTTCTTGACTGTGATATCCCGTGAGATTGTTGAGATTACATGCTTCTTCTTATAATAAACGTGTCTTACGAATCCATTTTCATTCAAATCGTACATTGTTTGACGAAATATCTCGTCCCCCAGGTAACACCTCGTGAACGACGTTGTACGACGAGATATTTCGTTCATAGCGTCTAATAAACGAAACTGTAATCTCATCGTACAATATCGTTTATGACGCGCTATAAATTCAACAATTCGAGTGTTTCTTGATTATAGAGATTATTGAGAACATACGATCCTTTTTTGTATTGAAGTAAACATCTTACGAATCGACTTTTGCCCAGATCGTACGTTGCTCGATATTTGTTTGACGAAATGTCTCGTTAGTAACACTTGATGAACCACGACGAGATATTTCGTTCATAGCATTTAATAAACGAAATTGCGAACACGACATATCTCGTCTCGTATGACGGCGAACGGGTTGAATTTATGAACACGTGTACTAAAATTTCGTAAAATTTGATCGAACGATCTGGAAGAGTCATACCTAGATTCATAAAAGGCATCGTGAAATCAACCGCTCCTTCCCTCTCCGACGTTATAGTTAAGTCTGTAATTGCCAGGTCAGCCTCCTGCAACACGATTTTATTGGACACATCGTACCTTAATCCTCGTTAATCGTTTATTTCATTGAAAGGAAGCGGCTTATTTGCCTCGATTCAAAGATTACTAACACCGGCGATTATTTTGCCAAGCATCCCCGTCCATTTTTTCGCCTTCCTCGAGTACGATCCATACACGTTGTCCGTCTGAACCTCGAACGTGTAATTAAAGCCAAGCATTTTGCTCAGTTCCTGGATAATATCGATGCAGAATCCTTCGTAACGATCGTTCCCTGACATCGTATCGGCTGATCTCTTTAACATACCGTACGGCTGATTCTGCAACAAACACGACAAATTTTATTTCTCATTCGATAGATCTTAAAAAGTGACACGTCGATAATTTCCTATTTTCGCTACTGATCAATTATTCAACTGTTATTATCCTTTATCAGATTGTCCCGTTAACATCGGTAGTTCGTTCACGTCGATCAGAGATTTATTCGAGCAGAGGAATGAAATTCGCAAATTTTCGTGTATTCACGCACGATGGCGATCAGAATGATGAACGTTTTGTTCTGCAGGGTCAACTCCGCGTCGGAGTTGGAAACGTGAGCTTCCAACAGCCACTCGACGTTGCTCGTACTGTTCCACATCCCGATCTTCTTCAGTCCGTTTTCCGTCACTTTCACGATATCCAGCTGAAAATCGCTGCGAAATCCAGCCGTGTCGAATTTGATCAAGCCAGTCAATCCTTCCATTTCGGTCTGAAACGAACAAACGCACAATAACAACGTCGAATGTGGAATCTCGAAGGGGATTCTCTTTAGGGGAAATACTCTTTTCGAGTACGGCCGAGAAAATGGAAATTCGTATCTCCCGCGTTTCTTCAACTTTGAATACTGCGTCGGCGCAGTGAGACTTACGACTCGCATGAAATTATTCAGACTGAACCCGTGTTCCCAGCTTATGCTGCCGTTGCAAGGCAACGTCTTCACGTTGGCTTTAATGGTGTATCTCAGGCGGCTGAAAGCTCTGGCGAAAAGCTGCACGGCGTCGTACATGAGCGCTGGTTCGACCCGTAATTGACTCGGATCGTTCAAGCCCCAATCGTACTTGTGCGTCTCGACGATGCTCGCAACGAGCGGATTCTCAGGATCGATTAAACGAACCCCCGTGAAATTCACCCCTGAAAATTGGTACGGTTCTAGATCGATCGTTTGAAGATCCTGAAAGCAAAGAAGAAGGGAGACTGGCTCGGTACAGCGCTGATTGTCTTAGAAAGTCGAATTATTTTCAGATAAATATTTTAGCAACTTATCAACGCCAGGGGGGCAGTTATTACCAGGGAAGTTACGATAATTCTGTTCTTCTCCGACATGATGCCCACTTGCTGCGCCTGTTTCAGCACCTCTTCCAATATATCAATCGAACAGTCGATAAGAATGTTCTCGATCTCCTCGTCTTTGATCTCTCGCATCACTTTTCTGTAAAAAATTCGACCGCGCGTTACTACTTCGAGAACATAGTCCAACGAACGAGTACAACGTATGTACGCAAATGTTCGTTTCAATGTACACCTGTAACTTGGTCCGGTGCCTAAATGGTACAGGAAGATCCCGTGGCTCTTTGCGTCCCAACGCTCCAGCAATCGGTGGGTACGGAACAAACTGTCGGTACCTTCGTACAGTATTGCGAAAACCTTCCATTCAAAGTCGGTTATAATTTTGTCAAAGATCTGGCGGCACATGAAACACCTCACGTCATCGCCACGCATTGCACGATTCGACGTAACAAGTATTCTTCAATCCAGTGACGCGCAACAATCACGATCCGAATTTATAAACAATTGCCAAGAAAAGAAGAAGAAAGGACGAAATAGCAAAAAGAGACACACAGAATAGTCTGCTTTCTTCTCGCGTATTTTTAATTGAATCAATTTTAATCTGAACAGAGATGAAGCGCAAAAATTTCGAAACGAGTTGCGTCGACGGTGTCGCGCATCACTGTTCAAAACTCGTCGAAGTATTTTTCTGAAAAATATAAATATGTCGATGCGCTCGTCGAGAGTGCATGCTCGCAAGACGCGATCTCGCATACGGCCCGATAAATATTTAAGCGGGGGAAAAAACGCGGCGAGAGGTTCCGCCGCGCATTCTACGTACCGTGGAGAGTGTTCCCGCATGCGGGAATAAGTTTATTCCTTTGCCGCGAGTTTGAGAGTGTTCCCATCTGCCATAAATGTGTGGCATTTCCATGGTATCGCACATACTCTGCACATGTTCCGAGGTAAACCTATTGTGGGGACCGAAAATGGCGGCCACCCCTTCCTCCATCAATTCGCACGCTGAATATTTTACGACAGATCGATCTCGCGTTAACAGAACCGGGATTAATCGTGAAAACGGAGAACGTCTCGTGCAAAAGCCTGGGACGTTGAATCAATTTTGTCCTTAACCTCTTAGCCGTAGTGCCGTTTCTTCAAAGTATCTACGCGATGACGAGTATACTCGTCTCAAACGCAGAA
Source organism: Lepidotrigona ventralis hoosana (assembly GCA_002806875.1). Lineage (NCBI taxonomy): Eukaryota > Metazoa > Arthropoda > Insecta > Hymenoptera > Apidae > Lepidotrigona > Lepidotrigona ventralis. The sequence goes on along the minus strand of NIPQ01073198.1, from coordinate 6,435 downwards.
ATGCGCAGGCTGCTATAAGGAAATAGCACTTTTTCTTCTTTTAGAAAATAATAATTAATATTAATTAATATCGACAGCAAGAAAATAATGAAGAAACATTCCAAAATGTCTGAAACTTACAAGTGTCATCATTACGGGGGGAAAAAATGGTCATTTCTTCGTGACGAATATACTCGTCATTCGCAGCCAAGAGGTTGAAGAATTTATTGAGAGTATTTAAAAATTCTTCTTTGATATTATTAAAAGTATCTAATCGTATGGAATTTTATATAACCGTCGTTACGACTTTTGCACGATCTTTTACGTAGGACGCGATGGACAATTATATATACATATATACCTATTAGCGACACATTAAACGGATCCGTGTCGACCTCGTTGGACTTGGCCACGAGGAACACGTCTGGGAATTCGTCGTTCTCGTGTCGCTCTTGGTTCACTCGCTTTATAGAGGATTCGAAGGTACGTTGGATTCCATCATCGGTGTCGAACAGCCCTCCTGAAAGAGTCATGCGTAGCCACGTGTTTCTATTAATACACGCTCGCGGAACGGTTCAAGTTGGAAACGGTGCTAAGTTCATGGGTGGAAATAAACTTGATAGGTCGTTAATATTGTGAAATATTAAAAAACTCTCTGTTCGCGTATCCAACTGGCCGTTCCGCGGATTTCAGCCGCACGATTTCAGTCTCCTCACCCACGTTGACTTTCGCGCTGCTGGGAGCTGCCAGGACGCAGCAGAGGACGAAGATCAATGAAAGACACTTGTCCAGCATCTTATCTCATGTCATTCTCTACGATGCGATACGTCGTATGCTTCGTACGTCGTGTACAATCGAAACTGGTCGACAGAGCAGATTAAACAATTAAGGCACAATTATTTGTGGAAACAGATGGGAGCAACGTTGTTTCTCGTTGAGACAACAGTGAAAGCGATTCAGTGCGCGGTTTAGACGATAAACGTTCTCGACGAAACAACAGAGATCAACATACGACGGTGAGATCGGTGGCGCGGGAGGGAAGCTGTTAGTCCGTGATTAGCCTCAAAGACAAACCAGATTGATGCGAATTTATTTGCAATAAGACGACTCGAGCGTCGGGCTGCGAAGCCAGACCGCTGGGATTCGAACGAGCACTTAACCACGCGACGGTTCTGTAAACCAGCGTGGGGAAGCGTACACACGGCTCGAATTCTCCGGTCTGCGTAAATATTTAGAACCGTCTAAAATCAATCCTCCAATATTCAGGCTATTTATTTGAAGCTGCCGAAGGAGGCTTCGCAACTGTCAGATTCCCCGTCGACGCTTCCACGTTGATTTCCCTTCCGCGTCGAGCTTTTTCGGAGATTATTGGACACCTGATATGTTTTTCTGTTCTTTTTCTTTGAGTTTCCAAGATTTGCGCGCTATAAAACATGTTAGAACGAAAATAGAATTTCGAATTGTTAGACTGCGGATATTTAAATATTTATTATATTACCTCGTCATTTAATGACGACTTATTTTTTAGTGAAAGAAAGATGATTTAATTTTTTATTCGAGTATGTTTCATCGACTTTGCAAGTTTCTTTATTGGCAGTGAATAGTCCTTGTCTAACAGATTTTAATTTCCTTTTCTTTTGTCCATTTGGAATAATTTTAACTTAAAAAAAAAACACGCATTTTGCGCGTTCTTTTTACATCTTCAAATATTTCATAAATGCAGGAAAAATCCACAGCCTAACAATCACGGCGGCTTCCGTCGGACGTGGAAATCTTTCGCGCGAAATATTAAGTTTAATATTAACTTCAATTAAATATGAACAAATTTGAAATTGCTGAATTTACATTCCAACGCGATGTTTATGCATTAATTTCGAAATGATGGGTAGATTTAACTCGGCTACATTTGTGTATTAATTTCGAACCAGCACACACGAGTCGGGATAATTTTATCGAGGGACGACTTTTCTGGACCAGCGAGTATTTTCTTGCGGCACGCGATTCGCGATTCCGCATGGTCGCGCGATTGTCACCTTGCCAAACACAGCCGATTCTTTCGTTCGTTCGTTCATTCATCGTGGCGGCTTATTTCCGGTTATTTCATATTCGTGGCTCCGTGTCAACGCGCCACATTCAACCGGTCGTAATCGCTCGAAAAACACACGAAAATCTTCGAGTACCGCTCGTTATATTTAGACGCCGTGCGTCGTCGTCCCTAACGCCTGTCGCTTAAACCGCTGTGACATAGTTTCTCTCGAATCACGATCGCCCATGATTTTCGTGAAAAAAGATTCTCTCTCTCTTTCTTTGCTTCAACTTCAAGTTCTCTCGCTTTTCGAAACGTAGCGATATACGTGTTTTCATTGTACGAGAAGTGTACCTTTGGATGACTTGTCGAGCTTCTATTTTATTCTCCGATCGCGTCCTAACGAAATGACAAGCTTTCAGTATGCAAACTTTTCGTACGACATCGACGTGCATCGAAAACTTCGTTACCGAACTGTAAATTTACTCGAACACTCGCGTCTCGCGAAGTTGAAACTCTGATTGCTTGTTCTAAAAACGATCACTCTCCCGAGACAACTTCGACTCTTCGAAGTCGCGTCGAAGGAATTTTCCAAAAAATTCTTAATTTTCGGTCCTTGATCTGATGGCTCGCCCATGTTACTTCGACGAGCGCGTATGAGTTGGAAAATCATTTCGAGTCGAATCGACGACACGCGGCTGATTAACACGTTCCGTGCCATGTGTACCACCGGCGGTACACGTTAAACTTGATCTTCAGGCCACGTGTACCATCATATTTCTAATAATATTACCATGTGATAGTTACTTTAAACAAGAGAACTACTTATCGATTGATGATGCAATGAAAGATTGTGTGATAATATAGTCAAAATATCAAATGGCTTGGCACGGAACGTGTTAAAAGCTCGGACAAAAGTTACACAGCGATGAAAGAGTCAGAGGTTAAGCGACGGGAGGGAGAGGGGATAACGCGTGTGTGTGCACGCGGCTGTCGATGCAACGAGCGTGAAAGGAAGTGGAAACTTACCCGAAATTGCAATTACACACGGTTGGTTACCTGGCTGAAGAAGTTTGATATACGGTGCTATTCGGGAACGAACCTCGCGGCGTGCACTCTAATTCCGCACGCCGCATCTCGCCGCTTCTCGGTGTTTTCACTGCGCACACGCGGACTCCCTTCCAAGCCACTTCGGATTTCGTTTCTACACTCACGAACATGGCCGGCGTTCACGAATTTAATTTATTGTTAGACGCGACGCCATCACTTTTTCGTGTGGATGCCGCCGCACTTAGGCAGAAGTGCTCTCTGTGGGCTCTTTCGACGTTACACGGACGCGTGTATATTTTTTTCTCTGCGTGCTAAGAGTGGGATCTTGGATTTCAAAAGTGCGCCACACTTCTCCTTCGCATTGGAATAATTAATAAGAAGAGAAAGAAAGGGAAAGACAAGGTTTCAGAAGGATTTCAGACATTTGTCCTTTAGGACAACAGCACGGGAGAGCTCTGTGTGTATAAAAAGGTCCCAATGCAACACTACCTGTGTCTTCCCTTCAAAGACTCAGGTGTCTCATGAAGNCCCCCAAAAAAAAAAAAAAAAAAAAAAAAAAGAAAAAAAGGTTCCAGAAACGGCGTAAACTTTATTTCTCGGGCAGAGGGACAACGCAGGAAAGTTAACAAAATTTCCGCGACAAACAAAGTGTAGTTAAATTCATCGTAGAAGAGTCGATAGATACACGACTGTAGAAAAGTCTGAGCAAATGCTTGTTCCTTTCGACAGCGTGTTGGGCTCCTTCCAGAAAAGTTCTTCTACCTTTTACAGCGACCGCACGATGCAAAATTCTTGTGCCATAAATGGTAACCCGCAAGAAGCGTTCTCGCCACTACGTTTGACATTTATTTTATTCTACGAAGAGGACAATTAAAAGTCACTCGCCAAAGAGAGATTCACAATCTCGTTATTCATTATTCCTAATTTCCAAAGCCAATTAATCGACTGCGCTCCAGCGTTTAAAAAAGGAACTTTCGAGCGAAAGAGGGAACAGCACAAAGACTGTGACGGAGATTGCGAAGGGACAAAAGATTGGGATAGCGTGGAATGCTAAGAATCAAGATAGGAAGAAGAACAGAGAAACAGATGGGAGAGAATGGTGGAAAGGAGGTGAAACATGGCGGAAAGATGACAAAGTAAATGAAATGGCTACGGCTAGAGTCGCAGGAGAGAGCAAAGAGAAGGTAAGAGGCCGTGGAAGTTGGATATACATTAGTGAATTAGTTACGTTAGCGGTTTGGGATTTAGCTCTCTAATCAAGGGAACGAAGAGTGAAGGCTGCGGCAATTGATGTAAAAGTAGAACTTCCCGGGGACCAATTACCGTGGCCGTGGTTAAAGTAGAACTTCTCTGTCGTAATCAACGAGGGGATTATGACGAGGATTAAGTATATTACGCGTGGAATCATTTTCTCTCACGAACGAAAGCGCAGCAACCTGACGCCTGGCGATCGATCATCGCCTACGCGAAACGCGAGAACTAGAAAACTTTTACGAATGTGTCTCCTTCGAAAGCGAGAATCGAAGTTGACAGGTTTCATTTTTTTTTTCTTTCTCGAAAAAAATCCAGTTCGGACTTTTTATATTTCGTGTACAACGAACTTTGAAAAGGGAAGAACAAGTATAGAAAATTTAGAGAAAATTTATTGAAAGAAGCGTTACACTCAGGAGACTTTCGAGAATGATATTCTTCTAAATGTTTCAGAACGATGTTCTTTCTGGAATAGATGTTTTGTGTAATACTCTTTAATCAAATATCCATTTAGTACTCACTGTCAATATGCCACAAATGTTGATTGACACGAAAGTTTTCATTTCCATTGCGTCAGGAAGTTTCAACTTTTTAAAACCGTTTATTTATTCGAATTATTTTTAAGAAAAACGTGTTTCAAACAGAACCTATTTGAAAGTCTCCATTAACCTTCCCGATTTCTGATTTTAAGATCTTTCGTCTTTCTTCTCTCGATGTCGGTGATCTCAGCGAGCGACGAAGCTTGAAAAGTACATAGAATTTACAGACNTTTTTTTTTTTTTTTTTTTTTTTTTTTTTTTTTTTTTTTTTTTTTATTCACGTTTAATATGATGCTCGTGGTACACTTTATGTAAGAAGTATAATCAATAGGCTCTTAACAAATTCGTTACGACGTAGAACGCAGTTGTACGCGATACAGACGATATTTACAAGTACGTGTATAATGTACGGCCATTCATTCGTATGTGTGAATATGTCGTTCGTGCGAGTTTCATTCGCGTCTTTCGTACGAAATTATTTAAAAAAGAAAAGGGAAAAAACTTAAACGACAGAAGAGAAAGCAAACAAGAAAGAAATATTATCAACCGATTGAAATTTCGTTCGCTAATTTGATTCCACTGATCTATCTGCATCCGGAAATTGATCACTCCAGACAGAGAGAGAGAGAGAGAGTCGACAGAAGAGAAAGCAAACAAGAAAGAAATATTATCAACCGATTGAAATTTCGTTCGCTAATTTGATTCCACTGATCTATCTGCATCCGGAAATTGATCACTCCAGACAGAGAGAGAGAGAGAGAGAGGCATCCGTGCACGTACGATATTCTCGCGTGTTTACGCCTTGGGAGAGACGGAAGGCGGAAATTAATACTGCTCAGTCGGTGGCGTTCATGAACGCCAGGTTGCAAATGTTAGAGAGAGAGAGAGAGAGGCATCCGTGCACGTACGATATTCTCGCGTGTTTACGCCTTGGGAGAGACGGAAGGCGGAAATTAATACTGCTCAGTCGGTGGCGTTCATGAACGCCAGGTTGCAAATGTACCAGCTGCAAACAGGCTTTCCATTAACTCCGTTAACCGGCTTAATCCCTCGAATCCGTCGGACGTCGCAAGAAAGGGGCATCGCAACCGTCGCGTCGCGGCCAATGAAATTCTCTGTCTCGGTGATTTAATTGAATTTTCGGTCGAGCTGGTTTTTTTTTTAACCGGCTTAATCCCTCGAATCCGTCGGACGTCGCAAGAAAGGGGCATCGCAACCGTCGCGTCGCGGCCAATGAAATTCTCTGTCTCGGTGATTTAATTGAATTTTCGGTCGAGCTGGTTTTTTTTTCAAAGATAATCCCAAGACATCGCTTGAACACTGAAGTCTGGATCCAAGCGGACGTGAAAATATACCGCGATACCTTTGGAAGGTTTAACCTTTAATATTCTCCGAATCGTCGAACTTTAGTCTCTCGAATCGCGAGTTTTGAATTTGGATCGGCGCCAAGTACGTGGGATTCGTTTTTTTTTTTTTAAATTTAAATTTAAAGATTTCGTTCAGTTCAGCTTCGCTATTTAATACTTAACGCTGCGCTTGATTCTTCAACCATCTGAAGAGAAAATTAAACGTAGAAGGACGTACATTCTT
>NIPQ01072797.1:0-23736 GCA_002806875.1 Lepidotrigona ventralis hoosana | reverse complement strand
CTCTCTCTCTCTCTCTCTCTTTCTCTTTCTCTCTGTCTGTCCGTTTGTTACACGGTTCGTTCTAACCCGTTCGATGCTCTTCTGCCGGATCGAAACGAGATCGCCACGTGTCTTTCATTCGCATGCACGCGACATTTAGCGATCTTTGCTCCTCCGTGATCGCGATGCCATTGTTATTTTCCAATAATGATATGAAAAGTTTGCTATATGACATGGAAGATTTTGCATTTCTGATAATATTGTATTATTTATTAATAATGTATATTCTGTGTGATATTTTCTACTCTGTGTAACATCTCTGTAGAAAAGTACAGTATTATATATGTTTTCTACCTAGGTTCCATTTTTTTCAATAATCTTCGATACGAATATAAAATTGCATTAATGGTTGATAAGATGTGACAAGTAGAAGAAAGTTTGAGACGTTAAGATAAATGGTACACTTATGGGCAGAATTATTTTTGATAATAGCAGTAAACTTCAGAGTATACTGTTACCAATATAATAACCAATATAATGTTTCTACTCCCTACAATATCCCTACACAAAAGTATAGTATTATAATGTTTTCTACCTCTACTATTTCTTTAAATAATCTTTATACAAATATAAAATTGCATTAATGCTTCTGACAAATTAATATAACAAACAGAAGATAGTTTGAGACATTAAGATAAATGGTACACAAAACTATCTTTAACAAGAGCAGTGAACTTCAGGATTACTGTTACCAATATAGTAGTAAATACAATATTTCTGTTGTAAACCTTCTTTCGTCCAGCATTGTAAATTATATACAGAAATCAAAAGCAACTAACAGTAATACTTGAGATAGTTATTTCTTCTATTACCTCTGTCTGATTTATACGAGGTTATACTACTGAATTTGTTACTGGTACTAAGTAAAGATTCCTTAATATTCGGATCATTTATTGTACTTGCAATCACATTATTTCATGATACAGTCAACAATCGCTTCTTCATGAGACTATGAATGTATGGACAGATATGAATAGACAGATATAAACACTGCAGTTATGACTTTAAAATTGTTTCAAACACAGATTCACTTGCCCATAGACAAAAGAAAATTGAAGAGATAGATACTAAAGAAATATACTTTTAAAACACGAAATTATACTTGAAAAGAGCAATGAATTAAGTATAAAATATTAGTGAACGACTCGACGACTTATGTTATTATATTATATTAATATTTCCAATGTTGATACCGTACAAAATTTTGTTTTATTTAAATTATTATTTTTTTAAATTATTGTCATTGGATGGCAATGTTTAAATTTGAAAAAAAAATTGGAATTACTTATGAACACTCCTGTTTTATTATTAGAAATACAAAACATTCAAATTACAAAGCCAGTACCGTTGCAGCATTGCAACCGTCTCGCTATCATGACCTATATTGAAAATCAATAAAATTCGATGAACAGTTGTTCGAATCTTCGTCTAAGACTCGATAGACTTGCCTTCCAATTATTCGAGGCGCCGAGGAGACGAAAATTACTCTAAGTAATCGCAGTCTTCGGGCGCGGTAGCTATAGACGGCGATTATCGATAGGAACGAGTTCCAAACGAATTTGGATATTAAGTAAAAATGGGTCAGCCGATCGTTATCGGCTGGATATCGCCGTGGAATTTCGTTGGCCGACGTGGATTTAACGACGGCGTCAGATATAATTGGAAATCGATACCCAGGGAAATTCTATCCATCCCGGGGACAGGTTATTATCCTGTTAATTTGTTCGATTCGATTCCGATTGGAAGACAGTTGTGATTTTTCAAGCTCGTTTGCTACTATCTTCCAGTAAAAATATCCTCCGCTGGTCCCCTCTTATCGATCTTATCGAACGATGAACTTTGTATACTTCATATATTATGTAATAACTTATTTGATACATTTAATGAGAAATTATAGAAATGCAGGTATGAGGTGTGTAATACATGAAATATAATGCATTGAATATTAAAATTTATTAATAAATCTCTCCGCGAAAAATATACATTTTTACATGCATTCTTAAAAACTTGTTTCAAACTTTACAGACATGATTAATGGACTGTCGATGTTCACGAGAATTTAAACTTTTACGAATAAGTATCATATCCTGTGGATTTTTGCAATTGAAAATTTCCCACGAATGCATAAAAATTCACAGTCGTGTCTTTTTATAGCATGAAACACAAAAATGTTCTCATTCGTACGAAAGATTTCTAGAAGCTGTCGAACGTTTACGAGCAACTGTAAATATAAAGAAACGCTGCCAGTTTCCTGTACGATAGAAAAATATATATATATATATATATATATATATATATATTACACATGTAGTATATATATTCTTTGCTTTCAAAGAATTTCGATGTTATGCTTTCTAGAAGATGAAGCTTGTTCGGCATAATTTTGGCAGCGGAGGAGCTCGTCCTTTTCTTCAGTGCTTCTTTTTCGATAGGGAAAAATCGACGAATCAGAGCCAAAACTAGAGCACGTCTCTTATCACTCGAGATACTCGGGTTTAGATCTTTATGTCGAAAAATTTATCCAAACCCCTATAAACAATCTTCGAATTCACGGATATTATTCTTATAGTCTCTTCATCGTCTTGATATTTTATTTAATTTGATTTTAGTTGAAACTTTTAAAATTTTGAATTTATTAAATATTCCTATCACTGACAATATTATTCGCTATTTTTATTAATTTAATATAAATATTATTATTATTAAAAACGTTGACAGACTCGGTGCTTTTTTAAACTTTAAATTCGCGTGTGGCTTCTTTTGGTATTTCTACATATTTTTTTATGCTTTATATATAAAATAAATATTTAAATATTTCCTTACCTACTAGGTTTGTTCGTTAGTCGATTTTGGGAGTAAAAATGATGCATCAATGAAAGTAACAACTGCTTCCTGAATCGAACAGTTTATTCAAACACCTGTAGATGTTCTTTAAGTTTATTTCAAACAACTAACGCAACGCTTACATATTTCTTTTCTTTATTGGTCTCATATTTTTCCACGCTTTAATATATCGTACTACTCAGTTTGTCGGATGAAAAGATGTTTGTTATTATACTTGCACATAGATTTTTTTTTTTATTTACTACTCTCATATTCATTCACACTTACGATTCAATTGAGGGGATGAGATGATCATTTTATTGTTGTACATTTTCACAAGATCCTCGCAGATATTCTTGCCTGGTTAACTGTCCGTTTTTCGTTGTTTTGTTGTTCGACTTCGACGAGGAAGAGGAAAGGGAAAGAAAGAAAGGGAGAGCAGAGATTCGATGAAATCTCGTACACAGTAATAAGCGTTACCCTTAGTTACATCGGGACAGGCTGGCGTTTTCGTAATTCCCTGCCAGGCGCGAGAAAAATTGTCGGGAAGATCTGCAAGCCCGCTGCTTCTCAACGTTCTGGAAAAATTGCTCGAGAACTCGTTATACCCGGAAGCAATCGATTCGCAAATGCTTCTTTCCCATCGATCAGTCTGCCAGCCTGCGCGCCGCTCTTAAGATTGAGATATTTATGAAGGCGATCCCGGTGGACGTAGCGGAACGCGTGTGTATTTGTGCCGGCTATATCATAAAGTGGGACTAGGAGGAGGACGCTTACATAATCGCTTTCATACACACACACACACACACACACACACACCTTCTTACTGAAAAATGTTAATCAAGGAGAAACTTCGAGAATATATGACTTACGTTCAAAATGTCCTTAGGACATTTTACATTTTTAATATTCGGTATTTATCATAGATACATAGATGTAATTTATTGTTAATATACTGATGGTTTCTTTTCGTATTATTAATGTTATTTGATTCTTTTTTATGTGTACATTATTTTATTTATATTGTATTATATATCATACGTATAGAGAACGTATTATATTATGCACATTATACATATGAGTATTATTCAATTTTTCGTTAGTGTTAGCATTGCTTAATTTTCTCGGTCTTGAAACCAATGTTTTAACCCTTGTAGTATGTTTCATATCCTTTCTTTTCGTCTGTCAAGCATGTTTCAGCCCACGTTTTTAGGAAATTTCTTAAATATAGTAAGTAACCTCAAACATGATATATCTCTGTAGGAGAAGCTTCCAATCATTCTTTATTAATAATACGTTTCATAACTTTCAAATCGTACGAAATATCTATAAATGTAAACGACAGTGTGCATGTGCACATGGAATTACCAACGGCTGAATCTTTATAAATATGCCTTACAGAAAATCACAGAAAATTCCCCGGGATATAAATTCTCCATGAAATTACACAAATTAGTCATTCCCATCGTTCCAACAACAATCCAACGATAACTCCTCCCGTACTCTTATCCTTGTTTCTCAATTAATTCAGCGGAACAATTAAACAGCATCCTCAATGTGTAATTACCTGGCCGCAGAAATTCTTGTCTACCTATTTTCCCTTATTACGTTCACCCCGGAAGTTATATCCGCCTAGCTTGCTGCTCGTATCTGTATATACAAGGTGTACAGGCTGCTTCTCGTTTGCCCAACAAAATTTTAAGAGCATAATCTACAGGTGAAAATAAGAAGAAAAAAAAAAAAAGAAAGAAATGTTACGCGAACGTTTGACTGAATTCGCTTTGTTTCTGCTTTTGGGAAAAGCAAAAGAATTAATTCCGTAAGGAAAATTTAGAACGTACATAATAAAATTCATATTACGAAGCTTGCAGCAACGCAGAGGATTCAAAACATTTCCAACGATCCTTATTAACAAAATTATAGAGAAATACTTTGATTATCTGTTATCTTAGTACATCTTCGAAATTTAACAATTGTCTTTCAGAATCTAGAATTTCGCAACGTTTACAAATAAGACGTATTTTCTTCTTTTTTTCTTTGTAATTTCACTTACGGATTGTGCTGCTGTACAATTTCTCGTCGGTAAGGTAGGAAACAGCCTGCAATATGTAGAATAGTTGGATGACACGCAAGTTTATACAAATATACGTACGTAAAGAGGAAGCCACTGACGGGGATGAGGATTAAGGGTGCGTTTAAGGGCTGTTTACGGTTTGCGGCCGGCTATAAGCCTGCGTACGCGCGGCGTCGGTGGTGCGTCGGAATTTTGGATGGTGTGGTTTATGGATGGCACGGAGGGGAAAATCGGGACGAGCTAGAGGCAGGCAACTGGATAAACGTTCGCCTGTTTGTTTGTGCCGGTGGATCGCGTAAGAGATCACACGGTAATTCACGGTTAAGTCATTGTAATAAGCTTTGTCTACATGCTGCTCGGATCAGAGATTCGACGCGTAATAGGATTTCGTTGCGTGTTAATTCGGCCCGATTGAAGCCGCCTCCCCGAAGATTAATTTAATTATCAAATCTATGCGTGTCAGTCGCCCAACATCATTTTCCAGTATGATTGATATTGTTGACTGGCAGCCGTTTCACTGGTAATTTGGTTTGTTCAGGAAACGTGAAGGTTATGCAGCTGCAAAGTATTGGAATGTTTGTTCCATACTTTGTTATACTGATGAAATTTGAAATAAGTATACGTTCCCGTTCGAAAATTCGGAGCATGTTGAGATAGAGGATGAATAATGATTTCTTTGAGTAAAAGAATATTATTTTTTTATAGTACTCAGATGTTTGTTGATTATTTAAAAATTAGAAAAATTTTCTTAGAAAAATTTTTGTGCAATTATTATATGACATTTAATGCATCGATCACGAAATTACTATATTCTTAATATTCAGAAAAGTTTTGTGAAATATTTATTATATTCTTAAAATGGTCATTCACATATGTCTGTTATTTTTTTAAATGTGTAAATGTGTAATATATGCATGTAATTACATACTAGATTATTATTATGTGACATTCACAGCGTATACATTTACTAAAGTAATTTTTTTAAATTTTTGTTTCAGATGGTCTAAACTTCAAAATGGAACAACGCATAATGATGTTCCAGAGGTTTCAAGGTTAGTTCAACTTTTATGTATTTTGTCAGGTTTTGTGTATAATCGTGTTTAAAAATATCTGAACTTCCTTTTCTATTATTTTTACATGTGTAAAATATTTATAAATATTTTTACTTCAAAGAAGAGTCACATATAGTTCGTTACATTGTTTAGAAATTTCTCACGAAATTTTCTTTTATTTTTAATTATTTCAAAATTACACTCTACCAGATAGTTAGATAATTCACTAAACACTTATGTCTCTTCGTTAATTCAAATATGAAATTTACTGTAACATTTCATTTACATATGAAATATTGTTTATCTAAATTTCCCTGTATCTTCAAGGAATCACTTAGTTCTGTAAATCCAACAAGTTATTAAATATTAAATTTCTCCTGTTTAATCATAAACTAATGTTGAAAATTAATAAAACAGTCATATACATGTATTCTCTCATGCGAACATGCAACACGTAAATAAAATTAATCTAAACTGACATTGAGCCCTGCGTAAAATTTGATAAACGCAGTAAATCCAGGTGAATTAGCCAGACAGTTTATGCAGTTCGATCGCGTACATACGATGTATGTAGAAAGTTGGAGACGTTTCGACTCGACGAATTCCTGTTTGTCGTGTTCGGTTGTCCTGTTTTGAAAGTACACGGGGCCACGTGAATCCTTAGTGGTTCGTTAAGCGCGAAAACTTCTAATTTCCACGTGTCTAGCGCGAGCCAGCTGCGCACACAGCTTCGGGGGTGGAGCGTCATTGTTTGCGATGCTCGACTGAACTGTATAGTAATGAGCTTTATGCCGGTGTTTGCTGAGAAAGCAAAGAAAGCTGTTATCACGTCTTGAGACAATGTTAACGATGGAATTTCCTGGATGAATCCGTCGCCTTTCTGCTGAAATTTATCTCTCGGTCCCTTTACTGCACGTCCCGACTTTTTCTACTTGATGTATTATGGCACAATACTTACTGTTACCCTTATAACAGTTTATTTACGCGATAATTATATTGCGATTATATTATGACCATGATATCATAGTTATAAATATAATTATATTTATATAACAATTACATGATATTATGATATTTATATGATATTATGTCATTGTATTCATATGATACATTTTTGTCTAGACTTTTTAATTACTTGATATATTGTACATAATATTTATTCGTACAATATTCGTTCAGTATCGTTTATACGATAATTATGTTTTGTATAATTGTATTGTATTTATATGATATTATAATATTACGATCATATTCATATGATATTTACATATCGTTTTTAATTATATAACATCATATAATAATATAATATTCACATATTTTATTCAAAATTATACATATAATATTTAAAGTATAGTACTTGTTATGAAATTTAGTACGTAGAATAGTCTTTTTCCAAGTTCCACTTTTCCAAATTCCATTCATAGAAATTCGAAAATAAAATTGATAGATTCGATACACATAATTCGCGATACAAGCTGTGATACTAAAAATATCATGTAAATTTCACCACCGTGAATCTATAAATTTCTCGCAGAGTATTACATATTGTTCAGTTTCGCCATTTTGACCTCACAGGTACAGGTAGAAGCCCGTTTATCTGAGCGAAATTTTAAACAGTGTTAAATTTTAAATTAAGATTAAGCGAATACTTGTCAATTTGATTAACACTAGAAATCTACCATACTTTATTTTAAAATTTCTACTTCATGTTACATTTTTTCTTCGCAATGATGTAATGACGTTTGCAGGGATAGCTAAAGGATTAATATAATGAACTTTAATTTTGTTTTATTCATTTAAAATAAAAGTAATTTTGTATCATGGATACTTATATCAGTACCAATGATTTTGACTGGTTTTGGCAGAGATAGCTACGTCTCAACTGTCGGTAGTTTCTAGTGTTAAGTTACTCTTACATTATGATGTTTTTGTTAGACAAACTATTTGTTCAAGTATTGATGACTGTTCACGCGTTTAAAAGGATTAAAAAAGATTGTGGAACGTAGGATCGCCTGGTACAGGGAGATGTCGGTAACAAGATATTATAAAGTGAAATGTCTCTTTCTCTTTCTCGTTTCCTTTTCGCGATCGTTTCCGCCGTCAACTTCACACGGAGTGTTTCTAGACACTGTCGCAAAAAGTACAGGATGGAATACGTCGCCGTAGTTAAGCACTGTTGTCCACGGTAATTGCTTTTTATCGGATTCGCCAGCGTTTTCGATTCGCTTCATTCAAAGAGAGAGAGAGAGAGAAAATTAAAAAAAAAAGGATCGATGACGCACTCTCGCGCGAAATACGCGCGCGTAATCCTGAAGCTAACGAAGGAATTTCGCGATCGCGCGTGTACAATATACGAATCAGATTCCCTCTTGGTCCAGAACCGTAGATTGGATTCATAACGAGGCGTATCGTACGAGCGGCGAGTATTAAGCTCGTCTGGTCCGAAATCCCTTAAGCCAATTTACGTAGCCAACCCGACTTTACCACCTTAGCCCGTTGTCAGTGTCGATAGATAACAGCGAAACGACACGAGAGAACTCCAGAGATGTTTCAAAGATTTTTGCTTTTTATTCTTTTTTTTTTGTTTTGTCGTTCGAGTTAATCCGTACGTTTGAGGATAAGGGAAGAAGCTAACAATTAATTGAGAAATTAAAATGACAGATGATAGAAGAATATTAAAGATAGGAGGATTTGAAGAAGATTAAGGGTATAAAGAATATGAGAGTGAAGAAGATAGGGAATTGTCAGTGTTGATAGACAACGATGAAAACGGTGAGGGATGATTTTATGACATGATAGATAATAGAAAGATGCGAGAAAGATGTAAGTGAAAAAACATGTCAGTGAATAGTCGACAGATAATGATGAGATGTTCACTACTATTACTGAGTGCAACGTAGAATTTAAGAAATCTGTGGAATATATAATATGTAACAGGAGAAAGTTGAGAATATCAAGGATAAGATATAAAGTTGTCAGACAAAGAAATACAAACAATTCCGGAAATGTTTCAAGTACTCTGTTTTGGGGAATTTGTTGAGGGATACCTTGAGAATATTAAGGATCAGAAATGAAAAATCTATATAAATAATAGATCTTTTTTTTTCCTAGAGTGTTCATCGACGCAGAGGAACTGTTTTAATATTTGAATGTTGATAGATTGCTTGTTTATTTATTCCCATCACAGATGATAGTTTCTATTAAAATACATTTTGAAACAGGAGGTTCAAATTATAACGCAAACATGCTCAAGTAATTCTGTCTATCCGTTAATTAATAAAATAAAAACGTCGGCGCACGAAGAAAATTGTCATTTGTCCGTGTGATATTACGAGAGACGAGTCTTTTACACTAGAAATTTTTTCATCCAACATTAGTAATAATTATTTACATATTTCGGTGCACATATTACATACATCGTGCTCGTCAAGAAATATTTCATTTTATAAAATTTTATAAAAATACTCCCGTCTCATTTGCTTTTGAAATTTTCTTCTGTCCACCATTGTAAATATCCGAGCGTTTGATGCTTGCTCGTGAAACAGCAGCAGCCACGTCGAATGGATTCTTGTTAGGGAAATGGACACGGGGTAAACGATGAAGTATCGTTACGCTTTTTATGAGCCGTCTAATATGATAATGCCCCCTTTGTTGCATAAAAATACATCATATAAAACGTTATGGGTCATTTCGTTTGAACGTCGTAAGAACGGGCGGTGAAATTCTCCTTGCCTTTCCCTTCTGCGAAATGTCGTAAATGTCTTAGGCAAACGATACCTTGAAAACACCGTATAAACTTCGTGTCTCGAACCTCGTTCAGATTAGTCGAATTACTTGGACCCTCGTTCGTAAGTACCTAAGTGTTGCGGTTCGAGCAATTTGAATTTGAAGTAACTCTCAAATGATCTATCTATCGGTAAATGTAAATAAAAAAAAAAAAGAAACGATATTATCTAGTAATATATTTTCTACTGGAAACAAATTTATTATCTTTTTTATTGGAAATATATTTTCAAATAAGGTTTCTAGTAAGAAAAGATCCGATTCTTTTAACTATTTATTAATTTAGCATTGGTGTATTCTGGAAAAATAGTAGATTGCGAGTTTTTGGTATTTTTATATGTTTATGTATTTGAAAAAGGGCGCAGTTACAATATGTTCATCTTTCGGACGAAATTATTTGTCCTTAGACTAAAGAATCCACCTACTGTCATCCATTCAAACCGTTTTACTTAAAAAAGAATTGATAATCTTAAAACTAAGTGAATTAAAACTACCGACAAGTAAAGCGTAAAATCCGACGACGTTTTAAAGTAGAAGAAACATAATAACACAATAGGTATCAATGTCTTAAAATATCTAAAAATTATCAATTGGTCATTTGGACCATTTTAGTAGTTCTAGCGTTAATACATTTGTTTCTACTCACCCGTCATCACTCGTTCAAATCATTTCACTTAAAAGAAGAATATGATAATTTTAAAATCTTATACTCAGAAAAAGGAGTTCGTTCCACGTATTTCTCTCGATGATTGAAATGTCGCGACCAAATGTATAGACGATGTAAGATACTCAAGTTACACGATACTATAGACGATTAAACATCAGAACTTAATAGCGTTCACTTAGAGAAGAAGAGAGTAGCAGTTTACCTCCCCCAGTGAGAAGTGTGAAAAGGGATCAGTAATTGCTTAGTTCTCGGTCGAAATTTACGAGCTATGTAGCAATTCCTCGCTTTTACTCGAACGGCGCTTGATTTTAGTCGAGCAGAGCGCAAGAGCTGGGGGAACAGAAAACGAGCGACAAGATCCCGGCCGATCCCGCGGGAAACGGGAGAGAGTCGCGGTCGCGTTGAGTTTTAATTTAACGTTCGTTTAACGGCCGCGCGAGGAAAAACACGTCGCGCGGCCGGAATGCTCGTCGGCCGGAAGCGGACGCGAAACAGAACGTTAATTGTACCGTGATTTTCCGGCGTCGCGGGCGAATTATACGCGGCGCGAAGGACGACGAGAGAATAGAAGGGGAGAGAAAGAAGGGCCAGAAGTCGTTGCGGTGCCGTTTTAAACGTGGACGTCGTTCTGAAGGGTTGGAGTGGGAGGGGAGACGAGCGTGGCGGCGCATAAATCAGACATAAATCGACGGTGAGACGCTCAAAAAAGTCCTGTCCGCGGCGACGAATACAAACGAGACAACGCAAAACCGATGGGAACGCAGTCGGGAGCGGACTGTTTCAAAAGTTATCAAAAGTTAAGGAAAGTTGCGAGCTCTAGGCATGCGTGCAGGCATATATGAATCATCGGGCGGGAATGAAAAAGTTGGTCGCTGTTGGTGAAAGTTGATCATCGACGTGAGAGCCAAGCTGGGACTCGATTGTTCTGTATTTTCGTCTTCGGTTTTCTCTTTTTTTTGTGATACCAACATTGGGCATTGCAAATACGAGCTGTCGATATGTTATTTATAATTTCTATCAAGTTATGCTCCATTATGTTAATTTCCACTTTTGTGTAGTAGAAAGTTTTCTAGATGAACGACTGAAAAAAAAAAAAATGGTCTGTTAAGTTGGTTTTAGGTTAGGTATAATGAAATGTGAATCACAGCAAATCTTCATGTTGAGTCAAAATACAAAGTGCCAAAGAAACTTATAATCATTAACACGATTTAATCAAGTTCTTACGTCAATCAAGTAATTTAAAAAAAAGTTATTGCCTGCTGATAACAAACTTCAAATTAGATTTTTAAAATTCACAATGGCAATCTAGCTAATTTAAATTTATTTATCAACGCCTCTAAATACGGATGATTGAATTGAACGTTTGTTGAATAGACGATAAATCTCAGATAAGAATTTGTTTTTGAAATTTCTTGAACTTTCGTCCTGTTAAATTACCACCAGACTACTGTGCACGGATCAGATGGCCGATGCCTCGAGTTGATCGAGGGAAAACATGCAGCTGCGTCCACAACGAATAGAAAATTTGTTTATAGAGTCGAAGATCGTTTCCAGGATCGGTCGGTTGTCGAACGGCTTCATTTTTCTGCACCTTTCTGACCTTTCCGTCAGGCGTGTCACGATCAATTATTTTTTCCCCCTCCAACTTATCGTTTAACTCGACGTTGTGTGAGAAAATCCTCGATACGTATTTTTCTACGAGGCTTTTACGAGGTTTATGTAAAAATATAACACGACGAATAGAATAATGCAGGTTTTGTGCAGAATTTGAAGGTGAAGAGACGTACAGAATATTACGTAATATGCAGATGCGTGCGTGTGAAATATTCAATAGAATACCCGTTTTATTTAGTGGAAATAAATTACACAGAAGCTGAAAATTCTATTTATTTAATCTAAATTTTAGATTCAGATTTTGAGAAACATATTTGAATTCTATTCAATTTCTCTTAAGTTTCTATTATATTTAATTAATTTTTTTGACTGTAAGAAATACGAATAAGTCATAAGAAATAAGAATCTAAATAAGAAAAATATCATACTGTTTGGTTCTAAATTTCAGATTCTAAAAAGTATGCTTGGAATTCTCTATTTAGATTCTATTATATTTCTTCCTCGGTGCAGGTAAATAGAATTTTCAGATTCTCTTACATAATTAATCATTAGATGTAGCGAGTATTCTGTTTCTTCTCCATACAATTAATCAAGTATAATAATATTAAACATAGAATCGTATTAAATATAAATATCACATATGCATGGAATGTCAAATATAATAAACTGTAAATAAAATTCACAAAGGTATGAGTTTGCCTCATTATTCGTAAAGAATATTTAATACTAATCATCCAAATATCACAGAACTCTGCATTATCTTATTCAAAGTCGTTTTCTTGAGATGTCATACGTCGTAGGAGACATCGTTCGTGATCTATAAAAGCGTCGGAGATCTTGAAGTGGAAGTGCTTTCAGTTGATCTGCCATAACTTCTCCAAATCACATCTATAGCTCTAAGACGACGATCTTTCAGATCGGTTTTGACCTTTAAAGATAAAGGAAACCGTATGAATTGAGATCTCTGGTAACAGATTGCAGAATTTAACTCGAATTTCAAATTTTGATTTCTTGTAATCGACTCGAATTGATAATACAAATTAATATTATAATATAAATATAGAAAATTCGGCTTAGAAAATTCCGACAAGGCATGACAAAAAATATTAAAGTCCTCGCAACTTCTTCTTGTACTCTTGAATATTAAAGATAAATAAAGATTGAAGAGAATTGCAATAAAGAAAAGTCACTGAACAATTTTTCGAGAAATAAATTTCTTTATCGTTTTTATACATAATAAATACGTCATTGTAAGTTCCAGAACGTGTTTAACCCTTTGAGTGCTTTCCACAAATTACCAAAAATTCAAAAGTTTAATATTAAAAATTCAATCTTCAAATACATAATTTTTGGCATATTTATTCAACATAATACCTCATCTTCTTAAAACTTTTAATAAGTTCAAACCAATTATTTTATTATTGATTACAAAATTGTCTGTACGAAATAACATTCAAAGAGTTAAACGATACTTTTACTGTGTTCTTAAATATAGGAACGAAATTTTCTTTTTTAATTAAAAAACGCGAGCTGTTTTACAAGAACCAGACGGTGTATCGTTCGTCGTCTTTCAGATAGAAGTTCAGTCTCGTTTCCATTGCTTCCAAAGACTTATCTACAAAGACTATCTCCCTGTGCGCTGCACGAGCCAGAAAGGATTTTCGCGGGAACAAGCGCGAGATATCGGTCTGCTTCCCTCGAGTGTGATTTCGTTGATGCTTCTTTTGTGTATCCCGATGTATCGCGCCGGTTGACGGGATCGGATGATAGAATCGCACTGGAACGCGATAGCAGAGCGCGATTTAGGGGTAGCATTAGAGGGGGAGAGGCAGCTGGAAGATAAAGAGAGACAAGGAGTCGCAAATAGAGGCCGAGACTAATCCTGAAGGACCCTAAGTAAACCGCTTCTAATGGACCCTGTCGCTAGGCTTCAGGACGCCCACCTTCTGTGTACTTCACTTTGCCGGACCGCCAAATGACGATAATAATGGAGAATCGAGTGTGAGAAGGGAACGAAATGAGGTAAATGGAGGGAACTAGGGTAGGCAGCTTAGACTCCCTTGCCTGGAAACCGCGTAGGCGGCGCTGGAAATTAATAGGGTCATTCGAAAGTCTCCAACTGTCCGTGACAATGGCCCGTTTGGGCCATTAGATCGACGTCGTTTAGGTTAGGTGTTGCAGGATAGGTGTTCAACCGCTGATCCTACTGACACAATTTTTATCGGAACTCCCGACATCGGAGAACAGGCAGCAGCTATAAATAATAGTGATAAATAAAGAACGATTTCTTAGGAGATGGTGATTTTTTTTTTTTTTACTGTGTATAACTTGAAAGCTTACTCGTGTCGTTTGATACGTTTGTATTAACCAAGTTTAACAAAATTTTGAAAATTTCTAAGCTTTCTCAAGAGAGGATTAGAATATTTAAATATGTTCTTTCTCGCGAGGATTTTCATTGTGTCCATTGTTATATTTATACTGTATTTGTTTAATAATCAAACGCTTTTGAAGAATTTAATGAGGTAACTGAATGGCTCTAAGACAATTTAAATTATGAGGTTGATTACGGTGGACGTTTAAACGCATTCTTTTTGATAATGACTTTGATTGTGCTTGCTCCACTCTTACATTCGTATTGTTCCAATTTAACCAAGTTTTGGAAACTTTAATGAGTTTGAGGTTAGTGAGGTGAGAAGTGGTGATTACTTGGATTGTGCTCTTTTCAATGATAGTTTTGATTGTATTATGAACATTATGCATGTCTTCGAAATTTATTATCAATTTAATGTCATTTATTATTTATTATTTTATAACCGAGGAGAGAACAGCCTTGGAAACTAAATTAAATAGCATCATTGAGATTCTCTATATTTCACTCCATCTACTATTTTCCTTACACTTTTCCTTATTAAATCACTTATAAATGATATCAAACATTGAGAATTATCTCGTAACAAGTGTAAGAAGATCACGTCCAAGCGTCCATTCTATTTATTCTTTATATTTCATTCCATCTTTTATTTCCCTTACACTTCTGCTTCTTTCTTTATTTTCTACGTTACACGAACAACAAAATATTAATAAATATTAAGATCTAAGCGTTTGTATTCCAATTATTTTCTACATTTAATTTTCTTTTTATATTTCTCTTTTTTCCCTTATTTTCTACGTTACTTAAACAACAAGTGCTTTTTCCACATTCAAGTGTGTCTCGTTTCTCGTTCGAATTGCACGAGTCGTATGGACAACGCGGGTGTAGATGCCGCGTCGTCGTTAAAACGTCGCGAAACGTAATTTAAGTAGATCGACTGGTATTTGTAACTGGTGTTCAAAGTTTACGTAACAACCAAAGGGGATCGCGCCAAGACATCGGATGGGGGGAGGGAGGATATGCATGCAAATGCGGGAGAATAGACAAACGGGAGCTGCGGCTGCCCGTGTCAGAAGTTCGTTCGAGGATTTCCTTGCGAGAACAGACGAATTTACCACGAACGAACGGTGACGCCGCGAATACGACGCCGGATTTCGAGTAAACGAGCCAGGCGAACGAACGCGTGCGACACGGGCCGCATACGGCAATCAGAGTTTGCCGGAAGTTTCGATTTGAACGCGGCGGGGGCGTAGTTTTGCCTCGTGTCGAAGCGTGACGAGCTGCCGAAGCATTGTTCTCTTCCGTTACCACACTTGGTTAAAACTCCGCGAGAGAACGTGGTCGTAATTTCCCCGTTACACGAAGATCGAACCACCTCGTCGATAGTTTCGGAATATTTCTTAAGGCTTCTCGCAACTGGAAGTTTCCGTTTCCCGCTCGTCGTTCTGGTACTTTTCAGGTTTTTCGCGTTTTTCACGATTCGTTCGATTACGAAAGATAATACGCAATTTCACGAGGAGGGATATTCATTCATTGCGTTTGACTTTTTCTAGTAGCGCACGTTGTCCGTGCCTCTTCGATTTTTCCATATTTTATTCTTAATTTTCTTCATTTGCATTTTCGCGTTTCTGAATACATGAACATGCAGTGCTGTAAATTGAATAGAAAAGTTCTGTAACTTGTCCCCGAATTAACACACAATGAATTTTATAATGGAAAAGTTAATACGAGTGTGTGTGAGTGTTTGTTTAAAGGCATACTTTTTCTTAATTAAACACTTTTATTCAAATAGAAATTATTCAATTATTATATGATATATATTATTGCCAAAATTGTCTAAAATGTCTACTTTAATTAAATAATATAACATTATTAATTAAATAATAATATTCGATAATGTTAAGTGATAAAGAAAATTGATTACTTTTAGCACTTTTTTTTCATCAAACATGCGAAACCATTATTACGTCCTATACATATAAAATATCCCAGCATAAAATTCATCCGGAGCTTCTACATTCACATATTCTACGTCGTATATATAATCAGTCATAAAAGTTCGCACACGTTTGACAAATTTAAAAAAAAAATTCATATCTAGCTACGTTATATTTACCTCAAATAATTATTCTATCACAGACCATTTAAAAAAACACATATTGAATATTTACACAATTCAATTTCTCCCGTTACATTATTACTCAATTTTCTACCTAAAACTTCTCTCATATTGATCATATTTTCTACGATGTAATGACTAAACCGAACCGTCCACTGAAGGTTTCGTTAAAGAAAAATAAATATTTTCAATGAAAAATGATGTCTTGTGGTAGAAACTTCTTTGTTCCCCTTTTCTCCAACAAGAAAAAAATGGAAGAAAAAAAACGAACAAATCTCTAAAGAACATTTTTCCTTAGCTCATCAATCGGCCTACACACTGCCGAAATTTTAACATTTCAATTCACGACTCTCGGTATATACATATACTGAAAACCCTACAAATTCCAATTCCACCTCAGTTGCAATTATCAGTTCATTAATCCCTCTACACGCTCCCGAAGTCTTAACATTTCAGTTCGATATTGTATAGCAGAAAATCCTACAAACACAATGTCAGTTGGCAACCGACAAGCGATTACGTTACATTCAATGCAATGCCACTTCTCCCGGTACTTCTCCCTCGGTCGATGCCGATCGTCAGAATTCTGAAAAATTTCCAACGGACCGACAACACCAATCACACACCCGATTGCTGGCTGAGGGACACGGATGGCTGGCAACGGCCCTGGCAACTCCGAATGTATAGCGACGAATCAAGCGACAAATTAAGCGACGAGTCGGAGAAATTGTATCGAGCAGTCGAAATTGTCCAATCAGCGGCACATTCGAATCCGCGACGCTCGGAGACAGATATCCCGGCTGGTTGTCTGGCACCCTTCACGCCGCGCCGGCTGAGGATCCGCTTGCGCGAAGACGTCCTCGTCAGGCGACGACGACGACGACGGCGGCGGTGGCGGTCTGGAGGCAGCAGCCTGGTAGTCGGAATCCTCATCAGCAAACTTCCCCGTCGACAAATTACCGTCGATCCTAATAAGGCCTCGTCTCCATTGACACGAGGCAGGCAAAGGTTTCCGGGGCGTGGCCGAGGAACACTGCCTCGAGGTGGTTGCTTCGACAAAGGCTGCGGCGTCGCGCCTCTTCGACGATTTATCCTTCCATCGCGACCCTTTGTGAAGCGAGCGTTATTGACGCCCTCCACGTCCACCGTGGCTGTCATTCTCTCTCTCTCTCTCTCTCTTTATCATTCGTCTCTCGCTTCTCTCTGCTCCTTTTTCTGTCTTTCTTCTGTCATTTTCTTTTTTTCTCCCTTTTCCTTTCCTTTTTCGTCTTCTCTGCCTCTCCCGGTGTATATATTCGGTACATTTCGCGCGGTCGAGCTCGTCCTCTTTCTCTCGTGAATTCGATCCGGCAGAGGGGGGCTGCATGAAAAGAAGTCGCCTCAGTCTCCTTCGGGCGCGACCCGTAATTGGAAGGTTCTCATGCGTGGATATCTTTGATCTGTATAGTTACGGATTCGATATCGTACGTGACTTCGTCCCGTTCGTGATCTTTCACGGAGGACCAGTGGCTTCGCATCGATCCATTCACGGATCTCTGGACACGCTGTATTTTTGCGGAGTTTTCACTCCATTTCTTAATTATTTATTATTCTAATTCATCAATGACAAATATCAAACAAAAATCATTTCTTTTTTTTTTTTTTCTTAAAGTGTAACTTCACCGTGCAATCTTGATATCTGATTGTTCAAACTTGTCTTACAATTAGAAAAAGAAGATCTTGTCAACAATCATCTGTCCGGCATCGATTTTAAAATGGAAAATCAGAAAAGATTTCCTCGTGTTTTGCGAAAGGAAAGAAACGCTGTACAACGCTTATAAAAAATTATCCGACGGTGAAGATTGACTTGTTCAATTTTATCAAATCGTACTTGGAAATTTCTTTTTCATAGGAAAAAATGAAAATGCGGAATCACGAAGTTGCCTGAAAGATGGCAAGAGGCAGTTGAACAAAATGGAATCGAACAATTGCCCAGCGAAACTTTCGTCTCTCACGGTAAAATCTCACGATGGCCTTTCGTTTGCCATCGATCGGAACTAAAACTAAAACCTGTGTTTGTTAAACACAGTTATAGCTTTCGCAAAGTTGCGAATATTAAACAATTGTTTAACACAATCTTTTCCTTTTCAACTTATTAATCAATCCTCCAACCATACGACACGGAACACGAAATCTTCCTGCGACAAGTGTTCTTTCGAACACTTTCGCCAGTCAGCACAGAAGTACTTTTCGAGTTCGACGTTTCCCTGAGAACGAATGGGATAGTCGATCTCTGCAGCACGATGTCTATCTCAAATTAAGATCGTTCGACGGCGTAACGGCGAACACGGCGAACAGAAAGCTGATAGAAGAGGGGTGAGGAGCCATAGATAACCGATTGCACACCCGCAACAATTCATCGTACCGGCAACCGCTATATATTTCTCCTTCGGTGTATCGCAAAATTATGGTAGATGCCGAGCAACTAAATTTTCCCAGTCGATGCATGCCGCAGCTACGGACAGACCTCTAATGGGTTCGAGGTGGTTGATCGCAAGGGGCCAACGATTTCATTGGGACGAGCGGTTGGAGATTCGACGCTCGCATCCTGGTAACGCAGACTATGGTAATGCAAGAGGGATAACACAAAGAGAAAGATAGCGCGGTGATATAACAGAGAGAGAGATAGAGAGAGAGAAAAGAAGAGGGATGTAGGAGGGACCTGGCTCGGATATACTCGAGAGCCTGCCGATCGAGCTATCAAATTGTCGCAGTGCGGTAGTGGTGTAGGCAGAGGTTTAGGCAGGCTGGTCGGCGCGTTTCGCTCAGCCGACTACTGTCAGCAATGTGGAAAGAGCGACAGAGAGAAAGATGGAAAGCAGATGCGAGCAGAAGAGCGAGGACACGAGAGAGAGGGAGAAAGAGAAAGAGAGATAGAGTGGGACGGACACAAGTGGCTACCAGGACCGGGGAGAGAATCGTCGTCGCTTAGGATCGCAGCTTGTTGCTGGCCTGTCCTCGTTCCTCTAATAGAATTCCGTGGTCCTCTATGCAACCGTTTCACTCGGCATAGCCATCTAGCCGCTGCGTCTCTTTCCTCTTTCCTGCGTCGTTCCCCTCTTGTTCTCCACCGTCATCGTCGTCGTTGTCGTTGTCGCCGGTCCTTCGTCTCTCTCTCTCTTTCTATCTGTATCTTTGCCACAGCGAGTGCTACCTTTCGCAGAGGCATTCCACTACCACTAACCGTTGCTCGCTGTATTTCTATCGCTGTCTGCCGCGACTCTCCAATCCTCCACTCCATTCCTCTCTGCTCGAGTCTCCTCCACTCGACTCCCAAATACTACAATTTCAGCCTTGTCGCCACTACGGCACTTTAGCTACGAAATGATAAATTCCTGACCCGTCTGGCTTTCTCTCTTCGTTCCTCTTCTCGTCGTCGTCGTCGTCGTCGTCGTCCTCGTTTTCCTTCTTCCAGTGCACCGACGCTTCTTCAATAACCGACCCCCTTCCATTCGATGTAGCGTTTCCACTCTCGGTAACCACTTTGTGTTTCTACACTGGTTAAGCTGACTCGCTCGATTGACTCGATGGCCTCGTCGATAACCGCGTTCCTTCTGTTCCATCGCCCCGATTAGCCAACTGTCTCGTCACGCGTTGTTGGAAAAATTTCAGGCATCCATGGCGTGTCGATCGATCCACTCCCAATCTCTGCCTCTTTCTCTCCCTCTCTTTCTCTCCCCTCTCTATCTGGCATTCCATTTTCACGCGGAAACTTTTTTTTTCTTTTGTTTCATCGAATCAATTCTCTCTCGCTGATCGTGCTTGTTGCGTGCTCGCTGTGTCTCGGTTCTGAGGAATTCAAGGGCAACACCTTTTAACGTAACCTTCCGTCGCTGTAGTCGAATCGATCGTCTAACGTTTTTCGCCGTGTACCGACTATAGTTTAGTCATCTTCTACATTTCTTCACGAACGATCGAGTTACTATTAACCGTGGAAAATTGAGAAAATGTTTCTCGCTTCGAGACTTTCCACATAATAATTTATTGTTTGTACAAAATTAGCATATCTGCTGCCAGAGCAACGTCGTATTAAAAAGCATTAACAATTCGCACGAGAATTTATTCTGAAATTTAGTTTATTCCAAGAGATATTTATTATATTATATATCACGAAGTTATATTATTTCTGCGCCGAATTTATCATTGGTTTCATGTATCTTTCGAAAGAGACTGAGAAAGAAATAACTGAAAACAGCAAAAGTTTCAGTTCTGAAGTAAATATTTGACAGAAGTGACTGAACTTCGCAATGATTTAGAAAAGATTATAAAACACATCGTATTAAACAGTTGCTCTCGCGCGCTCCTTCTTAACCTCATTCTTCTCGTACCAACTCTCCACAAGATGCCTCGTACGCCGTAGACATCAAAGCGTTCTTTGGCAAGAGGAAAGAAAAGAAAAAGAAAAAAAAGAATACACGTTCCTCCACGGAGCAAATTTCAACCCGATTTCCATCGGTCGCTCCAGATTCTTTGTCTGTTTGTACGACGAGTTTAATCGCCGGGATGGTAGCCCAATAGACAAATCCAGGTTAAACGAAGCCTCTCGAAGCATAGTCGAAATTTTCCGGACGAACAGATTTTCGTTCAGATTTAGTCTCGTAAAATTCACGTAGTCGAACGTGTGCAACGAAAATAAAAGAACAGAGGGAGATGAAAACATCTGAAAAAGTGTGAGATAGCATCTCACGGGTTAGAATATAATTATCTCGAGTAATCGAAACATTAATATTGTAACGAAATGGGGAAATTTTGGGACTAGATATTTTTGTGAAAAATGATTTGGAAGTCGACTTGGTTGACAAGTGAACCAAATCACTTTTCTCAATGTGAAAATTGAACCTTCGTGCTGCTTTGTGACAAATTATTATATTATAATATATGCGAATTATTATATCATTGTAAGGATATAAACTGAAGGAACAGTAATTACGATAACTTAAAAGAAATTTACGTTTCTTTTAATATACCAATGTAGAATAGTGAATAATTAAATATCATTATTTACTTTTTTCACGATGTAAAAATTGATTTTTTATTAATATAAAGCAAAATATACACAAATTAAATTGGCAAGTGAATATTCTTAATACTTACTAGCTCATTTTTCTCAATTTCGAATTCATACCACTGGTCAGTGGTTGAAGCTCGTAATTAAAATATCATGATAAATCATAATAAAATATCATAATAGCTATTATTATATATTTTCGATATTTTATATTTTTCTATGTACTACGTATATTTATAAATGCGTAAGAATCCGCACTCTAATCACGATTCGATTGATAAAATTTTAAACAAATTTGATAAACGTGCAACAACAAATTCTCGACATTTTAAACTCTTTTAACTTTGTGAAAAAGAAATCGCACAATATAAATTTTATATCGTGGATTTAGTTATGAAAAAAATATTTTCAATATCTATAAATGTATTTAAACTTGCAAAACGAGTTTGAGAGAAGCAACTCGCGCCCTTTTTTTTCGAAATAACGTAGAAACATATTGCAAATGTACAGAGTAAACATAAAACATTGTGCCATTTACATGACAAATTGTTACACCGGAAATTCAACAATGAAACATCGAACAAGAATATGAACAAGAAAACGCATCGACAGAAATTATTCTGGGCAAGATGAGAAAGTTGTAAATTTTCGACTGAAATTCTTAGCTGGTCCATTACCGAACGACGAGGGGAAAAAGGAAATAGATACACGGTTCTACAAAAGGAAGCGAGATCTTTCAGGTCGAAACAGAAAGCCCGCGCAATACTTTTGTTAACGTAATACCTTCCTCCGATATTCCATTAAAAAAGACACTTTCCTCTCGCTCTCGTATTTCCTCTCTCGCCGAGGAGGAAGAGGAGGAATAACGCTCTCGTTATACGGAGGTTACACCAGAGATATAACAATATGCCCTCGACGAGAACGTTTAATCAGATCAGAGAGCGTCTTCCCTCCACGAACGAAAGGGAATTTAATTTTCCGAGTACGACGCGGAGTATCGATAAGCTAATCGGTCGAGCGGGGCGAACAGGTGCGTATCGATGACATAAACTAGCCTCGAGCAATCGAAAGGCAAATGGGTTAATAGGATCCCCCTGGAAACCGACGGTCGGACGATGAGCGAACACACACACACACACACAAATACACACACAGCGCACTAAAATACTCTGGACAAGGAAATTATTGATATCAGCAGCGTGCACCGATATTGGATGTTTCCATCTGTTTCATGCACAGTGAAATACTGTGCGGATGTGCGTGGATCTGTGCATGACAGTGATCTTTTTTTTTTATCTCTTTCTTTCGACAGATGATACTGTCTTTTCGTTCTTCACTTCGTTATTTTTTATTCCTCTGACCGAGGCAAGCTGAAACTTTCTATTAACGTGGAATATGAGAGAAAGAAAAGAAAGTTCGTGTAAAATGTAATGATCAATTGACCAGCCAACAGTTTATAAGTTAGAAATGTTTCAGTTTTTTTTTTTTAAATTTCGTAGAATTATGTAATCTGGAAGTCTGTCTTTCGTAGCCACGATGTTAGAAGTAACTCGAGTATTTTATTTTGATCATTCTGATGAAAGTAACGTCGGCGACGGTTTGTTGATAATATAAAATTGTCAGGCATAAGGACGAGACGAATTCTTTATTTATCTTAAAAGTAAATCAATGATCTCTATCTATTTTTCTTATGTACAGTTCAACAAGTGAAATGATAATTGAGAGCTGCCGCGATAAGGAGAAAATACGTAATTCGTTTAATAAATTTCAGACAAAATTTAAACGTAAAAATAATTGAACATTACTTTTTCGAACGTGTTGCAAATCTTTGACAATTTAATCACACAAAATCACCGTACTCGAGCTGATTTGTGAAAGGTTTTCTTTTTCTTCTTGTTCCAAACTTATCCAAATTTTTAGTCATTAGAATTTCTAGTCATTCCTGAGGATAACTTTGTTTCTTAGAAATGTTATAATACTTGGTACGTATAACTGTACCACGTTCAAAAAAAAAATATATATATATATATATATATATTTCTTATTATCTTATATCTTCACGTTTGGTTTATAAGAATCGTTCACGAGGAAGGTGAGAGAAACTCTAGCGAGCCATCTAGCGGCGACAAATTTATTTCGCGAGAGTT
>NIPQ01072758.1:0-23618 GCA_002806875.1 Lepidotrigona ventralis hoosana | reverse complement strand
GCGATTAGACGCGCGCGCTACCGGTTCATAAATCAACGCTCCTTCCGTTTCACGGCGCGGGATCGGTGATCGTTGCCGTTCGCTCCTTGAAACAGGCTTCCGCGCCTTCCATTGAAAGGGAAGCGTCGAGAAGTAATGGCGCTCGTTCGGCAGCAGGCGACTTAATCTTCCAACGAGCAGCGCCAGACGTTTACAACGCGCGTGCTTTTGTATCGCGCTAACGAACACGCTCCGCAAAGCCTTCCGTCTTCGATCCTTTCCTTGTCGATTAAATCGCGCCGCTGTTCGCACGACGCGTCGTACGGCTGCGCCAGGCGTGCGCGCGTTCCGCGGCGAGACCGCAGGCATAAATCAACGCCGCGTTCGTTTAACGCCACGTTGCGTCGCGGCGGCGACGCGGAATGCCCTCGCTGCGGTTCCGCTTCCAGGCAAATGGTCCATTATCGCGTTCACACGTTGCTACCAAGGCAAAACTGCAACGGCCAGGCTCGCTCGCCCGTTGGCAAACTTTAAACGAATCCTTCGAGACAGACGGACGACGGACGACGGTCTGAAAAGTAGTATTCCGTTTTCGATGACTTTAATTTTAACTCTTTCGCGCGATAAAGCAGACGCGCTGCTGACCACGGACGGCTGACTTTACGACGAGCATCGTCGGCTGGAGAATAAAGGAGATGAGCCAGAAGCCGTACTCGTAAACGGGACAATTTTCACGATCCGGACGAGCGTATCGGGACAAGCGTCTGCTGGAAAGGTTACGCGGCGTGACGTCTCAGTTCGCGACGACGTTCCCGGAACGAAATTACCGCGGGCCACGTTCCTTCGCCCGGGCTTAAAGTAGATTTATGAACGGCGGAGATCAACGTGGAACAGCGATATATGGGTAATCTCGGGAGCTGTTGCAAAACTCGTTCGAAAGTGAATACCCGCGAGAGGCGGTCGCCAAATTTCGCCGAGGAACTTGCTTGTTTTCGACCGTTTGCCACGCTCGATGCCTCTTAACGTAATTTCTTATCGATCCCGGTCCCACCGTTCCCACGTTTCTCGGACGTTCGTCGCATCGAAAGAGATGGAGAGAGAGAGCTTTCGCTCTCGCCTACTCGCCTACCCGAGAAAGCAACGTTTTCAGCTCGAATCCGACACCGCTGGATTCTCTTCTTGCTTCCACGACGAACGTCTATCGACGAACGTTATCGCGAGAACGTGAGCGTCCGCTCGTTTTCTCTGTTTCGCGCGTAAATCACCGAGCCTACGTATATACGTATATCTTTGTGCGAACAGAGGAAAATGCGCGAGCGATCTCGGCAAAGATCGATGACGATACGTGGCAGCCAGCAGCCGACTAGTTGTACGACTGTCCAGCTGTCGCGGTCGTGTCACCGTTGGCTACGTTTACACGAGTTTGGATCAGTAATTCCTCCCGCGCCGGCACGCTTTACACGAATTCTTTTGTTCCACGTTCGTACAACAACGTGTAGTTCCCTTGTTGTTATCAACTCCTTGACGTACAATGACGCGTCTCCTAAGCTGAAGTTGGTAATAACGTTTCTATGTTTTTCTTTGAAAATTTTTATACTTTGCAGTAAAGTCGGCTAACTGGCGGCCTGCGAGCTCTTGCCCCTACTTTCCTTATAGCGAGGAGATCGATGCAGTGGAGGGGGTAGCGCTAGCAATCAGGAAAGTGGGGGCAAGGGCCGCCAGTTGGCCCGGCTTTGATTTATAATTTGTTCTTTCATCATTTTTAATTCCTTTTACAAGTACTGTGTTTATGTATATTTTGCTGTATAAATGGAAGAGTTTAAAAACTAAATCTTTGTTAAGTTTCAGACGCGTGTTAAAGTGAAAAATAAAGATCATTTTTCCAAAAAGATAAGGACGGCTCACGTCTCTTGCGATTTCATCTATTACAAAACTGTCTCATCCCGTCAAACAGATCAAACAGATAATTAGAAGATCTATCGACGATGGATTTCTCACGACGCCACGCGCGCAGCTCGATAGCGCGTTCGTCGTGCTATTTCGGTGGATGGTGAGCGCGTCGCGTCGCCTAACCGTGTCGTACAATTTAGTAATGAACGTTGTAACGACCGGTGGACGGTGGAGAGCAGCGCGGCTATTTGCGTGGGTGTCGCGAGATCGACGACAGCCGGCCGGCAATCGGGAATAATGTATCACCGTTGTTGCGAGCAACCAGGCGATTTGTAAACGTATCTCTGCTTTCTGGCAGACTGGCAGCTGAACGATCTATCAAGTAATAGTCCCGAGGAACACGAGGTTGCCCGCGTCGGTACTTCTCGTGATCCCTCGCTGTCGAGTCGACACGGACCCGTCGCGCACCGGTCTCCGGCGAAACGACGAAACACCCGACGAGTCTAAACAAGCACGATCGAATTAACCGAGGCTCCGAGGGGACTCGGAGTCGACGAGAGCGCTCCGCAGCTCACCGGAGCGTACGCGTTCTCGAAGACAGGGCCAACAACGTCGCGGAGGAGTTGTCTCCGAAAGCGGGATCAAGCACACACCGTCGTTTGCCGGTGACACTGCCGGCTAAATATATACTCGTGCCGAGAGACGGTTAAAACCGTCGAGGCAACGTTTCGTGCGTCCTCTCCTCCTTCCTCCGCTTCTCTTCCTCGCGTGCAACGCGCACGTCACCCATTTCCGCGAGATCTCGAGTCGCGTAGACCGCGTACACCGTGCTCGCTGTTTCCCTCCTCGTGCCGCTCCAACTATCGCGCCGATAGTCCGCGCGCGACTTGTTCGTCTTCGAACTTTGGTGGGAGGATCCGTTGATTAACCTTTTCCCAACTATCGGTAACTATATTCACTGAACGTGTGACGCTCATTCGGCACTACGTACCGATGCCTATAGTCATTCAACGTCTGTGTACTATCGGCGACTATTTTAGGCGACTCGATAAAATTTATTCGTAATGTCACGTACTCGTGGCTGTACTGCTTGCACCATCGAGCTTGACTTTATGAGCAGTGGACTATGGACTATAGACTAGTCTTGTCTAATCGTAGCGTGATAAAATTCACTTATCATTGAGAGAATTTTTACTTCTATCACACTGATAGAATTCGCAACAAAGCTGCTTTGCTCAGCGATGGAGCGTTCCACTTTTCACTTGTGTGAGAATCTTTCGGATTTTTCGTGTACTGACTTTTACCTAAAGAAATTTTCGACTGACTGACCTAAAGAACTGAGGATTTTGTTTATTATATCTCATTGTAAATATACAAGTGACATCACTGTACAATATAAGCATCTCATATAAGTATCTCAGGAGTGTGACGACAGATGTGAGAACGTAGAAATGCGAGTGATAACATTGAGCCGGGAGATGAACCCGGAAAGGGTTCAAATTCGAGAGTCGTCCTGCGTGCTGGAGGCACACATCGTGGCATACCGGTCCGTGGTTTCTCAGATCTCTCTTCTGGGTCGAGTTTTGTTTGGCCAGCTCGACGATTTCGCCGGTAGCTTTGAGCTTGGCCGATCTAGATAAGATTCACCGATGCCTCTGCTCGTGCACACGCCCGACGAAAGAGGACGACACGCTTTTCTTCGTGCCTATTGACTCGCCGGGATTGGCGCGCGAGACTCGCGGAAAGACTTTTCGCGAGCCTTTCCTCGAAACTGGCAAACTGTGTCACGTCTCTTTCTCCCTTTCGGCGAGAGGAGAACTGATTTTGCTCGCGCGGTTGCCGATCAATTCGCTCCTCGTTCTCCTAATAATAATAATAATAATAATAATAATAATAATAATAATAATAATAATAATAATAAGCATTTTGATGGACGCGATGCTCATCGCGAGAGCGACACGTCAATCGCAGATCGTTGCTGGAATAACGAGAGAGAGAGAGAGAGAGAGAGAGAGGGAACAGAGCATAGAACAACGCGGTAGCCCGCCTATAATTAAGCTGACAAGCTTTGACGACGTACGAGGGCAGGAACAATGGCCGCGCCAGGCTCCGCTAGGCTGACCGCAGAACGCGCGTCGAGTAAAGCGCGTCACGCGACACGACGCGGCCGTGTCGCGGCCAAATGTACGTACGCGACCGATGCGACACACGCCAGGCAACGCGCCGTTATTTCGAATATCCGTCAGCGATGGCCACGGCGCGACGTGATCCGCGAAAATACGCGTCGCCTCGCCAAAATTTCGACCAGTTCCCTCCTGATGTTCGCTGTCGCCCGGTCGCACGCACCATCGAGCTTCAGCTCCGCGCGGAAAAACATCCCTCCCCATGACGCGGAAAACAACTTCTTGGTAAAACTCTTCGGAAACGATCGATCACTTCACCTCGTTTCGCATCGCCGGTGTGTCGTTAATGCCTATTTAAATAGCGAGTCTAGGTCACGGATAAATAAACTATGAGACACGGTGAATGCACGGATCTTTTTCGCGCGTGGGTGGTCTCTCTGCCCGAGGTCTCTCGACCGGATGTACCGGCACCGATCGATCGCGTGCACTAGCCCGCGATTCCCGAAATGGCACCGATGCTCGCAGTCTGTAGCGGAGCGTGTCGTGCCGTCTCGCAAGACCAGAGAGAGAGCGGGCCAACTCGTTCGATTCGCGTGACATTTCCTCCGGCACGGCTTTATTTCCAGCTTTATTCCCAGCTATTTTGAAAGAGGATCGCGCGCGTTGCTCCTCGTATCGCATCCGACTCATGCATCCGTAATCGCTCGCGATTATGGAACGGAAACCGATTGACAACGCCGATGAATCTTTCAAATATCTGAACCTTTCGTTCAGAATTCTCTCTCTCTCTCTCTCTCTCTCCATTCATCGAGATCGATCGTTCGCCGAGAATATCCTTGACGCGGGCCGCATTGGAAATAGAAAAGAGAGGCAAGAACAGGAGCAAACGGTTTCCTGCTGCCTCCGAGAATACACACGGATTCCGCGCGAATCTCGCAGCGCTGAATTTTTCAAACGTGAAACGGACGATTCTGTCTTTCTTTTTCCTTTTTTTTTCACTGCGAATCTTGATCAACGCAGGTGGTTTCGTCGGACCCGCGATTCGCGACTTTTACGACCGAAGGAAATTGATTGGGAACAGCGCGCGACGGGCGGAGATAAATGGAAAAGCAACGGCGGCTAATTTCGAGCGAACAGCGGAGAGTTATCACGTCACGCCTCGCGTGCGAGTAGTCCGCGAGCTACGTACTTCGGCCAAGTTTTTTTTTCCCCCTCGGACTGCCGCGGACGGAGCGACGAGAGTTGGCGAAAAAGCGATATTACGGGAAAACAGGAAGCCGGGATGTCGATGATTAATTGCTTCTCATTTACGCAACCTCGTTTCCGTTAACATCAAAAACCAATCAGTTTCGAACTTTCGTTCTGACCTAATAACTTTCCACGCTATTAATCCTCTCTTGCCGCTCGATCAGCCTTCGATCAGGAAGGAAAGAAGGAGAATAATCGATTAGACCCTCGTTCGACGACGTCTTTGGTTGAAATCTTTCTCGATCTGTTTCTTCCTCTGCGATATGTACGTATTTCTCTTCGTCGTCGTCGTCATCGAGAAGCTAAAGGACCGAGCGAGGCATGAAGAAACAAAGAAAAACGAGGGAAGAAAGGGGAAGGACAGATTTCGAAAGACGGGCGCAGCGCGGAACGACGGAGATCGAAGAAAGAGTCTCGGCGGTCACGACCTCGCGCGATTTCTATTGTCGACGACGTCGACGTCTGCCGGAAAAAGAATCCTCCGGCAACCGAGGGTGAGGGAACAAAAGCGGTGGCGTAAAAGCGGTGGCGAGGAAACGCGCTGGCAGTTAAGACGAGCCAACTTTCCCGCGCGCTCGATTGTTTTTCCGCGGCGGAACGCGCCGCGATGCGCCACCGAGGCCAATAAAACCTCGGCCCTTCCAGACCTCGAATCCTTTTACACTTGTCCTTCCCGCGACGAGTGTAAAGTCGCGGAAAAGAGACCCGAGAAGCTGATCCCCGTATGTTCTTTCGCGCGAATCGGACGACGTTATTAGGAATTAATCATACATGGGTCGTCCCAATGTACTTTGACCAGGAACCAACGTACAGAAATAGTTTAACAGCAAGCATGAGCTATAGTAATGCAATATTTTTACATCTACAAGTTCCGAAGAGGAAGTCTTGTCTTGCTCGAATAAATAGTTCTGTGAAATTTTCAATTAAACCGCAAAGACGGAAAACGGCTGGTGACTTCAATAGCAAGAAATAGCATAGAATTTTTGACGAGCGTCGATCGAAACAACGCCTCGACAAGTGTGGCCGCGATGGGCTGAGAACGTTGCTCGAACGTTCCAACCGAATCGAGAAACGTTCGATCGTTTAAGCTGATTCTTTCGTTCTTTCCTACGGTGGATTAGTGGAGCACGGCGAAAATTCGGGCAAACCTCTTGAAAGCGGCTCGCGCTCGACGAGGATCCTCGAAGCGACAGAGTGTAGTAGTCGCTTCGGAAAGAGGACGAGCATAGACAAAGGGAGACTTTGTCGAATCTACCTGCTGAGTCAGTGGGTGCCAAGCTAGATTCGAGCCACGATTCGAGCCACCGTGCTATTTCCCGGCCCACCTACGTGGATCTTAGAAACTGGTTTCGACAACTTGTTCTAACGATATCTAAATACGGAGTGCGAACGTGTCGCGCGAAAGGTATCGCCACTCGCCACGTTTCACCACTCTCTGTTTACCCGGCGCGTTCCTTCGCAAACAACCATCAAGTTCTCGCTACCCCAGTAACGCAGCGATCCTCTCGTTCTCGTCGCCCTTGATCTCCGCTAGTCGCTGACAATCGCTGAAAATTTAGATTCTGTTGCTGCACGTTGCTTTTATCGGTAAAACAGCTGGCAATTATTCAGCCAGAGATTCGAACGGAAAAGCGATTCAAGGAAAAGAACTACCCCTTTTTTCCAAACTAAAAAAAGTCATCAAGCTCGCGGAGCAAAGACCTGCGAAATCTCGTTATCCACTTCGTCTCATTGAGCTGCAATTTCCCTTTTTGATCCCAGCTTGGGGCCATTTAAATCGCGCGATTCTCTCTCTCTCTCTCTCTCTCGCGAACCTTCATCTGTTCATTTCCAGCTGGCTGATCGATTCTCCTCTTCTCCTCGTTGTCGGATTCCCGATCCCCCGAAGTAGGAAGGAACCGCAAGAACTTTGACGTTCTTCCTCGTCAAGAGGCCGTCGATTCCGGATCGACGTAAATCGCGGAGGAAGCACGTAAGTAACGTGATACGCGGCCCTAGTTTGATCCGACCTTTCGTCGCCGGCATCGATCCGGTGCGTCATAAGCCGTGACGAATGCGGCGCCTGTGACGTCCCGGCTTCGTTGAATATTCTACGAGCGAAGGAACGACGTCATAATGCATCGGCCATCCGATGGCCGGCTATTTCTGGACGCGCAGGCCTTTCAGCCTCGTCCTGCTTTCCATATTCGCGCTTTCTTTTCACGCCAACGCGCGCGCCACGTGTCGCAACTAATTTTCCGGAAATGACATCTCTTCGCGAGTCTCCGAGTAGAGAGCGTGTCGTCGTCGCCGGCGGGACTCCGATTCGACCGCCACTGACGCGTTTCTTTCTGCCTGGCCGGTCGGGAAAATTGGGTCGCCACTCCTCCGCGCGAATCTGGGCCAATTAGAGGCTATGGTTCTTCCAACCGCGGGCTATACACTTCGTACACTTTCCTCTGGACGAGCATAATTCGTGCTCGAATTCGTCGCACCCGCGGCAATCTTCGGCCGCGGTTTATTGTTTCAAACAACAACAGCGCGCCACTGTTGGAACAGACGTCCGCGTTCTCGTCGAAAATCAAGAAACTGCTCCAGCGCGGAGGGAGGAAGAGAGAGAGAGAGAGAGTCGAGGATGAATTTGATTAAAAACGCAGAACGATAATAGGACGGGCAGAGGAGGATCTGGCGGCGTTCGTCGGCCGGGGTTTTGCCCTTTGTCGGGGGAGATCCGCCGGGGGATGAAGTTTCCCCGGGTGCAACCGCAATGCAGAGTCGCATTACTATTAATATTCCGCTCATCGATTCCTCGTCCATTCATCATTGTCTTTGCTCCGTTACCTATAATCCAACTTCTCGCCGGTGGCGAGCGCGCTCGCTCGTTAAAAATTTCGCAAAAGCGGTTCAACCCGCCCTCCGCAGGTCTCTGACTCCTTTATTTTTCGTCTTGGACCGGACTTTTCGTCTAGCCGAGCCAACCCTCCGCTTGGTCCCCGTGAAATATGCACGTGGCCAAGCGTCCGAGCAGCCCAGACGGGATAAAAAAACGCACGCGGGTAAACGTGTACCGCGATAATATATTAATAACGAGAGCTTTTGCTCCTCGAGGACCCCTGTTTCTTGCGTTGCCGGTATATGTTCCAGTTCCAGTTTAGAATCCAGAAGATCCAAAACGAGAAGCTCGATGGAATGAACGCGCGTCGAACGATCGCGTTTTCAATGGCCGATCAATTATTCAAATGATCAAGCCCCGCGCACGTGATTTCCATCGTCTGGAGCCGGCAGGTGACGCGAAGCGGCCGCCATATGCGAGTAATGTTCTTGCGGAGAGAGAGAGAGAGAGAGAGAGAGAGAGAAAGGGGGAAGCACACCCTCGCCTGGTATCCAGCTGTCGAAACGATATTTGCCTTTGCGACGCTGCCACCTAGCTGTCACCTAAGTTTCACCGCACTGAACCGACGTTACAAATTGCTCGACAGCTATTTTTACAGTTAACCTGCCACCCTCGTCAATGAGGGGGGATCGGCGTTCGGAACTGTTAGCCTCCCGAAGCATCGCGGCAGAGCGCGGCTGCACCTTTTTCTCGATTTCGAATCGTTCTGTCCATTTCTCTCTCATTGCCGCTCGAACGATCGCCGGTCGTTGTTCCCGTGCAGAGCCCGGCGGCTCCGTGGCCGGCAGCAATTAATTATGCCAATTGATCGAGTGGGGTATCGGCCCGGCACGGTCATGCATGTTAATGTGCGAAAGGACATCTGTTTCCCCCTTTCCGTGCGCACACGCGCGCCCTCCACCGTACGTACACATTGTTCGGTTCATCGACACCGATCGCAAAAACAGAAAAGAAGAAAAGAAACCGTAAACCGCGTTCACTTACGAGGAGAGGAATCTGGAGAACTTTGATTTTTCATCGGTAGATGCGCCACAGCTCTTTTCGCCAGCGTTAGTGGCAGAAAGGAGCCAGCTTCCCGCACGCGGAACGAAATCTCTGCGTTTTAATATTTTTTTTATTACGTCTCGTCGCGCTGTTTTATTTTATTTTATCTCGCGTGTGTTTTTGAAACACACGCTGTGTGTTATGCGCGCCACATCACCACGCGTTTCTTGCTTTCAACATTTCACATTTCGCACGTTTCGTATTTCATTTGAAGTCGATAGTCGGTGATCGAACGTTTAATTTGGGAAAAGAGGGAGAGAGAGAGAGAGAAAGAGAGAAAAAAACCACACGCAAAAACGACATATCACGCACTCGTTAATAGTGACAAACTACGCGTCACGCGGTAGGCGTACGTGCCGACAAAAAAATCAAGATCTCTCTCTGTCTCTCCCATCTCTGGTGGGAGAGGGTGCAATAACGAGAGGCTACCCTTTTGGAGAGGCGCTCGGATGATACCAGCCGATCGGTTCCGATATTTTTCCGCATTTTCCGGCGTCCTAGCTAGAAAAACGCTGGCCGCGACGTGGCAATTTCGCGCAGCGTGTGCAAAAAAGTATCACCGGCCGATTCAAGCTCGTTTCCGCTTTTAATCGGCCACTCGACGGCAACGAAAATTCCTCCGCTCCGGCCAATTGATTCGGCGATTGTGCGTCGTACAGGCGCACAGGTAATTGGAAAATGCAAGTTTGCCCCCGGTGCGCGTGCACGCCTGTGCGCGCATCTGCTCGTATACATATTTGTACGCGCGACAATGCTCGATGAGAAACAGAGAGAGAGAGAGAGAGAGAGAGAGAGAGGAGGGAGAGGGGGGGAAGGCAGTTAGGAGGCAACGTATGGCCGGTGCAATCCCGGAGATCAGGTGGATTCACAATGGTTTCATGGGGCCGGGCAATACCATGGCAAGTCCTCGAGCCTAGGGACATATGCTGCGGATTTTTACGATGGCGTCGCCATTCCCCCCATTTCCAACCCTCGCCAGACCCTTGCCGCGCGAACTAACCCACGCCGCTAACGTCGTGCCCATTGTGCCGTGGACAATTCGCGTCGAGACGCGGGATCATCAGCGCTCATTGTCACCGACTAATCGAATCTGGCATCCAGCGAATCGCTCCGACTGTATTCCAAGGCCATACCAAGTGCCCCCCTCGTCGACGTGCCACGTGTCCATCCTTCTCCCGTACAAAGAGAGCTTTGGCAAATATTTTTTCGTCGACGGCAGTAGTTCGCGCCGAATCATTTCATTTCTCCTCGGTATCGATCTCGGAACCAAACCGTGTTCGTCAGGTGCGAGCGAGTGCCCACTCTGGGAGACAAATGTTACGCGATTTTTCGTTGCTCGCTTTCGACACGCGTGTGCAATGTCCGACATTTGTTAAAAAGTATAAAAGCCACGGTGGGCGCGTGCCATCGCGTTACTTCGCGTGGCGCGAGTCAACGAGAGTCGGTCAGTTTACGAACAGTTTTGCGCGCGTATGTGTGTGTGTGTGTGTGTGTGTGTGTGTGTGTGTGTGTGTGTCAGCGACGACACGGTTGTCGGCACGATGCCACGCTTCCGCTCGTAGCCGGCCGAGATCAAACGACGTGGAAACCGGCTGTCTCTGGCCCGTAGGCGCGACGTCTGGCGTCTTTGACGCGATCGGTAGCCAGCTCGGTAACTCTGCTACTTCGTATGTATATACGTACGTACGTATGTATGTACGACGCGAGGCGAGCCGCTTCGTGACAAACCTAATAATCAGCTATCGGGCCTCTGCTCCGTTCGAGGAAGCTCAGCCCCGTAGCTGAGAAAGAGTTTATGGCCGGGCACGTTCATTTCGTTTGAAATTTCTATGCAAACAAACTTTCTAACGCGAAGGCGAGCCTTCGTTACGTTACGTCGAAACGTCCCGTGGTCGTAAAGACCGAAAGAGATTCACGACGAGCGTGAAACGACCGGCAGAAGGGTAGAAGGGGAGAGGAGAATCGTGAGACACAGGTAAGAGGCAGCGGGATGGGCAGGTCCGATAGGCTAATGCGACCCTTTCAGCGACCGTTTCGTCCCTGAAACGGCTGATCTCGGATCTCGCACGTAGTTACAAAGCCGACACAGTCTTCCTCCGATCCGCCAGCGAATCGACGACTCGTCTTCCCGTCCAGACGAATGGATTTCTTACGGAATCTCGTTGGAGTTTACCTAGTCTCGTCGGGACGCTAAATCGCTCTAATTTTCGAATCTGGCTGCGCAGAGCCGGTCTTCTACACTCCCGCCTCTGTGTAACGACATTAGCGAACGTTATTTCCACGGCAAAGTTGTCTTTGTCACGGGCTAACGAGCGCGAAGAATGGAGAAGGGAAAAAAAGCACGGCACGTCGCACAAAGCCAGCGCCGAAGCGCGCAGGTTACGCGTTTACGGTGAAACGTTCGCTTGCAAATAAGAGAGAGAGAGAGAGAGAGAGAGAGAGAGAGAGAGACGATGGCGACCGAACGAAACGTTTGTGTCGTTCGCGAACGTTCGCGAGGCATTTTTGCGGCTGCGAGCACCGGCGATGCGGTGGCTGGAATTTGAAAAGCCGCGTTCCACACGCTCCGTCATATTCGAGACGAGAGGAAAATCGACGGATTCGCTGCGACGAGAGGGAAACTAAGCAGACGTTAATAAGCCGATGGCAGATTCCACGGAAGTGGCTCGTTACGATTTTTACGGGGTTGCGGGTGTGAGACCACGTTGGCCACGGCAACGTGCA
The DNA here is from genome assembly GCA_002806875.1 of Lepidotrigona ventralis hoosana. Lineage (NCBI taxonomy): Eukaryota > Metazoa > Arthropoda > Insecta > Hymenoptera > Apidae > Lepidotrigona > Lepidotrigona ventralis. Next base: position 11,738 of record NIPQ01072758.1, on the reverse strand, counting down.
GGCATGGAACACACCGGCACGCCAGAGAACAGATACGAAACCGCGCTCCTTTATGGAATATCCATGGAAGAAGGTTATGGGAGCTCGGGGTGCTTAACGAGCTCTCCCGGCTCTACATATAGGCACATACTCGTAGGTAGTACTCGCTCGCCGCACAGCGTGCGGATCTCCTCTTTCTCCTCTTTCTTTTTCTCCTTTTCGTCGTTGCTGCTGCTGCTGTTGCTTCTTCGATCCTGGCCAGCCTGGCCTACTACACGCGCGTACACGCTCCCCGTGTAGGAATTCTGAATGCTTATATCGCGGCCGGACCTCCTCGCATAATACACAGCAACAACGCTGTATAATACGCTTCCGCGTGCAGTGGGTATATTAAACGACTGGTTATACGGGCCACCGCTAACTTCCTGCACGCCTTTCTCTTCCAAAGGGAATTTTTCCCAATACGTCGTCTCGCTGTACGATCGAAGAGTAAAAAAAACGAAAAATCAGGACGCGCGTCGTGTCAGCAAGTGTTGGATTCGAAACACAATTCGGAGATAATTCGCGAGCCGGGATTACGTTTATCGAATTACGGAGGCGCGGTCAACTCGGTAACGGGAATTCAACTCGGTAACGTTGGTCGGTATCTACTCCGTAACACATCACCGCCTCGACGCGAAGAAGCGTTTCCGAATCTCGAGAGAGCGAGTCGGCCGAGAGGTAACGAGATCCTGCGAGCGCTCTTTCGTTCCACGCGATGGAACGTGCCGATTTTATCTGAGGGACTACTTTCATCCCGCTGGCTCGGCGCGACGATTCGGCTCACGTATCCGGGCCTAGGCCCGGGTCTGCTCTTGGTTAACGGGCTGCTCTCTCACCGGTCCGCGAGCCACCCTTTTCCAGCTTTCACTGCTCGTACTCGGCGATCTTCTAGATTCTTGCCAGCGATTATATTCGACGCGCGAACCGTGTGTCGACTAACCGATATATACCTTTGCTGGAACCTTGACCAGCGAAACCCTTTTGCCGAGGGTTTATCGCCCAGCAGATATCTCGATCTCTCAACCGGCTGCCGGTTTGCCCGGGGCAAACGTTTTGGATAGGCCCCTTCTCCCACCTCGTCTGCAACGAACGAGCAAACGACGGAAAGCGTGATTCTCGTCGGATGGAATCGTCGATAGGACGTTGATCGCCGCTTTTTCACGCCGGCCCTTCTCGCTCTTGACACGAAAGCTGCATTACGGACAACGTTGCGCAGCAGTTGGACCGTCATGGCAATAGAGCGCGCCTCGAGAAAAGAAAAGGAAAGAAAATAAAAGAAAAGAAAAAGAAATTCGAAGGTCGGTGTAAAGCTGCGAGAATTTCATTTACTCGGTCGTCGCGTCGGTTCGATTGGCTCGAAACGACGACGACAACGACGACGGTTCATACGCAGGTATGTATGTACGTACATACACGTGCACGGTAAGTATAGACGCGTTATTTGTCTCGAAGTGTAGTCGTTGGAGGATCGTTTGTCGTTCATCGGAGTCGTATTCGGTGAGCTAGTATCCGCTCATGGTTGCGGTTTTTAGCCGCGTCGCAGAGTAACTCTAGGCGCGATCGACCTTCGACACCGAGGCAAGGATCCGACCAACGTCGGATCATTTTGTACCCGCTATCTAATTTCCCTTCGTCTCTCTCTCTCTCTCTTTCTCTATATACTCATATCCCCATATCCTGAATTTTACATATACTCCTTTCTCATATCCTGAATTTTCACAAAATTTGAAGATCGTAAAATCGATGCTGTTCGGACGATTTTTCGAACAATTCTAATTATTAAAATTATTTTGCACGAAAAACCCTCTTTAGGCCTTCTCTTCACGTAAAAAAATTTATTATTCTATTTTTAGATATGTCTCAATAACGGCTCGTCCGTTTTTCATGCTGGTGAAAAGTGTTTTCTTTCCAGACCGCTCTAGAAATGATTAGCATCGATCATCCTATCGATGTTTAATAAATATTAAATCAACGGGAACATCAGTACGTTTATGTCGAGTCGAGATTTTTTTGTTTAACATGGAAATAGAAAAAATCACTTTTGATATTTATTGTAAAATTTACATGCATTTGTAATTTTGGCACATTTTAGAATATTTCAAGGCAACAAAACAAGCAAAGAGAATATGCACTTGAAAAGAACGGGAATTATTTTCGGAGAAATCTGATGCGATCGATACAGTGCAAAAACGAATTAAATTTATCTCCGATCATTTTAATTTCGCAAATATTTGACTTTTTTACTTCTTTTTATGAATCGATGAAACTTCAAGTCCCTTTCTCCACATTTTGAACTTTTAATGGAATTTTTTTTTCTTACGGAATAATAATTTCTGCAAATACCGTAAATACCAATGAAATGAAAAATTTTTCAAAGAAACACCAAGAAAAGTTTATCATTCTGTTATGATTTAATTCAATCTTACGAGTGTTTACTGTGTTTCGTCTAGAAATAATTAAGCACACCAGTTTTCAAAACGAAACGAAACATTTAAGGGGTGAAATATAATACAGCGTTGGTAAATTCAAATCAAGTGTTACTCAAGACAATCGATCATAACTCATACAGTCCACTTATCACGATCTCCGATCATCTATCGGAATCGTATCAATCTCACTTCGTCACAAGATTGCTATTCGCCTCAAATGCAAGCGCGTGAATCGCATTTATATTGCTCGATCCATCGATGTGTCGAAACACACGTTGATTCCACCGGATGATGAAACAAGTCCAGCCAGAAACGATTCGAATTGTTGAATTTGCCGAGATGGCCGCGTCGATTCTCGCATACGGAAACATTATTCATCGTTAGTGGGGTTAGCTCGGGACTCGATGAACCAAGCGGTGCCTCGCTTCTCCTCCGAGCTCTCGTCATCGAATTATGGAAATGCACTTGGCACCCGTTCTAATTCTTCTTTTTTTTTTATTATTATTTCCCAGCAGAATTTCCCCGCTATCTCTATGATAATGCGCGGCCGGGAAATTTTTCCATTTTTCTCGTCCCACTTTCGGTCGCGTCTCTCTATTCTCTCACCACCGCCGCCTCCGTCTCCGTCTTCCGAGCGATCTTCCCATTGTCTCTGCTCGATATATCGCGGCAGCCGTTCTCGTTCCTCGCGTTTCATCCCCTCTGCTGCAACGAGCGCGAAGAAATCACCGAAACAGACGACACGGACGCGGTTGCCCGCCCCGCGAATCCATCCATCATCGACTCGCCTTTCGCATATCCGTAATATTGTTCCATCGACGTTGTTGCAGCGACTATGCGCGCTCCTACTCGATATCCGCGCGTTCATCTACCTTCCGGTCTTCTCGGTTGTTCTCGCGCCGGATTTACGAACGTCGCAAATCTCGCCGGTGTACGCAAAAGTCGCGGCCGATAAATTACGGCCGTGCCGACTCCTCGGCGAGCAAAGTTCGGAGTTTATTACCAGAGAGCCGGCGGGAAATCGGCATCCGTCAGGCATCCCGGTGATCTACTCCCGTCCGCCGGAATTTGATAAACCGAGATCCGAAAGCCGATGTTCTGCTCCTTCGGCTTTGTTTTTCGCCTCGTGTCCGTTTCGCGTCGGCGAGAGGAGATTTACGCACACGCCTCGCCACACGAGGATAATCGGGCACGTCGAGAGCGAGCCAGAGTGAATTCCCCTAGAATACGGCGTTCGATCGTATTTTCTGGTGGATTTTTTCACCCTCGGACGATCGTTGTTTCCAGCCTGGTGTCATCGACCTTTCAAACGACCATTTCTTTCGAACGACATCCACTCTCTCTCTCTCTCTCTGTCTATCTGTCTGTCTGTCTGTCTCCGCCCCTCTGCCTGGTCACCGCGAAACAATTTCCCGGCAATAATATCGGATCGGTGCCGCGCGACCGGCTAATTTCATGCGCGATTAAGTGCTTTATTAATCGCGCAGATAAATTCGGCAACAGTCGGAGCAGCCTGTTTGCGTGGTAATATTGATGCGGTGCCGATCGATATCGGGCAATCGAGTCGAGCGTCTGTTAGCGGTTAAGGGGGATGATGGCGCGCGCGTAGAATCGGAAGCTCTCGCCACCCTCCCCCGTGGGACACGCCAATGGTGATATATCAAATTATTGTCAAACCGGTAATGTTATTGCCACGCTAACGATAATCGATGGATTAACGACGACTATTATCGCAATAACCGATATCGGATGGAAAATCGGTCGAGGTACCTGCCCGAGACCGCCTCTCGCCGCTGCTAATCGCCTCGTCTTCCTTTCCTTCGTCATCCCTGTTTTGTCATTTGTCGTTTCGTCGATATTTGGTTTCGGGCAACGCTCCATCCACTTCGCCAACGATCGAAGACCAGAGTTTCTGGAATTGCCAAGCAGCTCGAGTAATTCGTGGCTAACCTGCAGCGAGACAGAGGATGATCGACGTTTCCATCGATACGCGTTCGAAATACGCGCAGGCAGGCCAGCCGTCGAAAGTGCAGCGAGCGCGCGGCTTGTTCGGTTTGACGTTAATCCACTGCGCTTAGTCGAAAGAGAGAGAGAGAGAGAGAGAGAGAGAGAGAGATGCGTCCGATTTCGGATGGAAACTTGGGCCAACCCAATTTTCCGTGATTCGTCGACGAGAAGCTCTCGTCCGCGAGAGGAACCGACGGCGTGTCCGCACGGTCACGTCAAAAGTTCGAAACAAGTTGTCCGGCATCGCGCATCAGTAGGTTCTCGTTGTTATCCGGACAAGCAGAGTCTCTCTTTCTTCGTGCTTCGACAAGAAGCATGTGTAACTTTCAACGGCGTAAATACCCGGGTCCTGTGTTGCATGCGATGTAAACCCGTTGGCATAAGAATGTTAAACATGGTTTAGTCTTTTGGCAATTTTCTTTCGAAAATATGCGAGCCTGTTTTCCAATATTATCCAGGTTGGTCGACGTTCTAAGAACGTTTAGGAAAATTTCACTTGGCTTGGATCAACTCAGTCAGTTCGTAGNCATGGTTTAGTCTTTTGGCAATTTTCTTTCGAAAATATGCGAGCCTGTTTTCCAATATTATCCAGGTTGGTCGACGTTCTAAGAACGTTTAGGAAAATTTCACTTGGCTTGGATCAACTCAGTCAGTTCATAAAAAACAGAATTTAGAATCTTTCGGAATTTGTAATTAACACATTCCCTGTCCGAGTTGATTTTCCGTTACTTTTATTACACATTTAGGCCGCATGTTAGACCTAATGATTTTACTTTTGAACGTACGTACATTTTCAGGATAGTGCGAAAGCTATAATTATCAAGAAAAGTGTCTAGAGTTTAAGAATTTTTCAATGCGATATCAAAATTAATTTCAATTTGTTCCAAATATTTTTAATATTATTGTTTACGTATCAAATAATAATAAACGATATTAAATGGCAATAATCAATTATATAAATATTTACAGCAATATTTACTTTAACTTAATATTTTCATAATAAATTGTAATGCCATAGGCACTGCAAGAGGACAACACAGGTTAAGGCAAAAGAAAAAAGAAATGATGTAACGAAGAGGCGACCTCACCGTGGATCCCCAAAGACAAGATCTGTCAAAATCTCATTTCCGAATACCCACAAAGTTCAAACCCGACCTACGAATAGTACGGCACGTACACGAGTACGACAAAAGATTTTACGATCGGCGAGTGCGTGCACGTTCGCGAGACTATCGAACTGTCGAGCTGTCGAGTCGGTCGTCGCCCGCCACTGTCCACGAGATTGCGGAAAATTATTGGAAATCCGTTTCTCAGGTTGCGCGACGCTATCTGCGTCGTAATAAATTTCCTCGGCCTTTCTTCCGAGTTCGTGCGTCGCGCGATCCATCGAGTTCGTGACCGATCGACACGAAAAATGCTCCTCCCTTGCTCTTCTTGGATTATTTCTCGAAATCGTCGAACTCTGGCTTCCGAACTATCGGAACTACGATCGGATGCCGGTTAATGAAATCAATTAATCGGGAACGTGGCAAGCGAACATAAATCACGGGGGGGAGGTGGCGAACAGTTGCCGAGGAATCGAACGTGCGTCTGTCGAACCGTATCGGCACGCGACGTAAAACAAAGCGAACCGACGTGGAACGACTTGGAATCGCGACCCGATAACGAGACGAGAGAGATGGAGGCTGGGCAGTTTGCGGTTCGCGTCAGCTGTACGCTCGATCTCGCTAGTNTCCAAAAAAAAAAAAAAAAAAAAAAAAACTGAGAAAAGTGAAAGAGAAAGGTAAGAAATTAGACGAACGTGGAAAATCGCGTAGGCGAGACTTAGCCTTAGCTCGGCTCCAGACATCCAGGAGGCAATTTGCAACGTGCAGCTTTAGCAGAAAGTGCGAGAATATTGAATTCCCCCTTACGAGTTGCCTTACCGATCTGGCCAATAACGATTGGCTGAGAAAGTCTGACGCGATCGGCCGCTTATTCGAAACACTTTGGAACGAGGTCGTGCCCTGCCCCACCGGTTTATCGAACGCTGCACCAAGCAATAAAACGATTCGCAATAAAATGAAATATCTTGAGTCTCGATTNTTTTTTTTTTTTTTTTTTTTTTTTTTTTTTTTTTTTTCAAGAAATGGCACGCCACAGTCTACAACGTGCGTTTCAGTGGCACTCGGGGACTCGGGAAGAGTGGAAGCAACGGTAGAAAGAGGGGACGAGCTAGCTGCCGGTGATTTATCCGCGGGAATTAAACGAGCCGGCTTTGTAATAATTCGCGTTCCGAGCCGAGCTGGTAATTGCGCGGAAGAAAGACGAATTCTCCGGAACTAACGAGGGCCGGGTCACGCGCGCCGCCAGTCTAAACGATCATCGGATCGGCGCGCTGGAAACCTATTTTTGCGCGGCGCGGCGACACGCTCCGTGGACTGACAGCGACTCGAATGCTTTCGCCAACCGACTGCAGCCAATTTACACACTCCTCTTCTGTCCGCTTCGAATGGTTGAATTTCCCACCGAAATGTCAACAGTCAAAGTTCAAGGTTGAGACCGAAACTTAGACGCGATACCGCGACTTCTAACAACGACGGCCATTGCACGGAACTTCTTTCCTCATTTCTAGGCACAGGTGTCTGTGATCTGTTGGAAAAGTTGTAATTCGACTCGATGCTCGAAACCGCTATCGATAGTAGATGGAAACTGAAAGACTCTTCTCGAGGATCGTACGGCATTGTCGCTGGTTTAGTTTCGATACAATCCGAGCACCGACTCAACGAAAGGGAGATTTGTTCGTGGAAACGAGTTTAGTGGATGTTTGCATTCGCGACTCGAATCAAGTTTACTGCTTTTCCGGAAGCTACGACATCGCAGCGAAATATCAAAGAAGCTCGATATTCCGGAGTTTCTTGATTATTTCGCGCGAATATTTCCTCTAATTGGCGACGGAAGAAGCTTCGATTAGTTCTCTCTCTCTCTCTCTCTCTCTCTCTCTTTGTATTTGCAGGTTTTCCACCGATTGAAATAAACAAGATGGAGTGAAAGGCTGAACGAGGTTGCCGGAGCGGCCGAGTGTTTCAGAAACGAAGAAATTTCCGAGCGGTCGGCGAAAAACTTGTCAAAGCCGAGCTTTCAAAGAAACGCTCGGTGCCCGATTGCAACCGGGGGGGTGGGGGAGGAGGGGGTGGGGGAATACCGAGAAACCTGTTAACGAACGACTCACTCGCCGGATCACCGGATTGGCTCCCAAACGTCGCCATATCGCGCTTTTTCATTTTATCGCGTTTGAAAGCGAGACCGGACGCGAGCAGCCTTGATGAAATTACCTTTCGATTCGTTCGATCAAAACGAGAGCTATATTAATCGCTTGTACGTCTCGCAATACGCAAGATCGTCCGTCGAATCTCGTTTTCGACGTTTAGCGAATATCAAACACTGTTGCAAGATACTTTGAAACATGGTCCAGTCTGTACTCTTGTCGGGCATTTTTAAGGCTCATTCTTTTTAACACTTTTCCGCCGGGATATTTGAAACGACCATTTGGCACAGCTATCGTTGGTTAAGAAGTTTTATAAATAACTGCACTATTTTATTATTATTATTACGACTTTTGCCTTTTGCAAATGTTTAAAAAATTACGGATATTCTTGTCTAAAATTAATGTTAATTTCTGCTCGGGCAGAGACGTAATCGTATAAATCTGTTTACTTTAATTATCATTCGATACGTAGAATATTTCGATACGGTTGTTGTCCAGTATCAGTCACTCGTTTATATTTATATTAATATTTTTGTTAAAAATATAAGCGTTGGTAATGTCTACCAGATTAAGACTCAGAAGCATAGCGTACGTTACTGACTTGCAAGCCTATTATGCTTACGATTATTGTCTTCTAGAAACGGTTTGGCATCGATGATTTTATCGATGCTTGAATTTCACCACAGGCTAACCAAACAATTCGAATATGATTGGCTAGATGAAACTAGTTCTAACAAAACGGGCTGAAGAAGAATCGTCAAGAATTCCTCGACATTTATCGAACCCAACATTTATCGACGCTTTCAGTCTGTGCACAAGTGAAAATTATCACTCTCGGTCAGACAAGACTAGTTCACAGTAAAGTTAAATACACATTGGAAGATCGAGAAGCGAATCGAGTTACGAGCAGTAAGTCGCAAAACAGTGAAAGCGAATCGAAAGTCGAGCGTCGTTACGTCCGTCGGCCGATGTCCAGGCGGAATAGCATCTTTGCAGCTTTCGCGGACAGGTGTTTGGCGAGTGAAAGGAGTCCGGTTCCAGAGGCCAACTTTGAACGTTAATTCGCTCGTTCGAGATCATGACCGATCGAAACAGATTCGAAATTAAACCGAGTCTCGGCTTTTCGCTCGACATCTCTCTCTGCAAAATTTATAAATCGAGCCACGACCGAAGTTTCTTTCTTCTCCATTTTCTCGTCTCGCGACCATCTTCCGTCCACCATCGTTTCATTTAACTCTAATTACCGCTAAAAGTATGGGCTTTATCGGTGGCAAAAAGCACCGCGCTGAGATCTCAGATTCTCAGTAATCAACGAGTGGAACCTTTGGCTCAGCCCACGTACGCATTTCTCGGTAAAATGTCTGTCATTTCAGATTTCTAAACGAATTTTTACCCCATTACTCTCGATACATAAATTACGTGTACACGTACGTACAGAGGAAGCAGTAATTTTCTGGAATACAGTCGCCTGGTGAAACGAGAAAAACCGCCGCGAACGTGTTTTTAATAACAATCGGCTGGCGTTTCATTGAGTTATTATCGCGAGAACGATCCAAGTTGCTGGCTGGCAGAAGCAACACGAAGAACGCGGGATACGCGTTGGTTTTTACCGCGGCGGATCATACTTCCGGCGACGAGATGCACTCGATGCAGCGCGGACGGTATCTCGAGGTCGCACTCGAGGATCTGCAACGTGGTGAATCCGAGAGAGCGAGAGTGCAGGTGCTGGCTCAGCAGGACAGCGCGCTGCTACATACTCGTCTGGCCTGTTCGTCACGCCGGTAGTGGTGTATGTCACGTACGTGTACGTTGCTCGTGAGAGTCAGAAAAGAATCTGACAACCAAGGGGGAAGGAAAAACAGCCGATCGATTTTCGTTTCGTCGCGCGTTAATCGAATTCACTGCGTCTCGTGTTAAATTTCCTCGAGCACTCCGTATTTATTTCCAATTTCGTCCATTTGCATTTTTTCACATCTACTCTTTGTCGGCCGGCGTATCGGATTTTCGGAGTTGCGGAAGAGGATCGGAAGGATTCCGCGGTTTTCGGTCCCGCGTCGCTGTGAAACAGGTGGCATGTATACGAGATACCTATGTATCGTATACACGGGACGACTACGCAGCGCTGTATCAGCAGCGAGAGAGAGCGAGCGAGAGAGAGAGAGAGAGAGAGCGTAAAGGATCGAAAGTTGATGGAAAGAGTAACTCCACTTGTACGTTTGAATAAATAATCGGCGAATCGGGTATGAAATTTGCAGAGAGACAATGGAGCACGATCGGAGAAAACGTCTAGACGGATTAATCCGCGGAAATGCGTAGTCCGGTGCAGCTGTCCCTCCCGGCACAGCTCCGGGCCGAAACGAACTGCGGGATTAGCGAGGCGTTGAACGAGCACAGCCTGGACAAATAAAAAGAAGCGAGAATCTCTATTCGGAGAACGGGTCGGCGAAGTATCGTCCGTGTATCGGCCGGTAATCTATCAGGGAAGCTCGTCCTCTCTCTCTCTCTCTCTCTCTTCCTCTCTCTATTCTCCATCCTCTCCCCTATCACCTTCCCTCCCCTCCTCTACACTCCCCGCGCCCCTCGATCGGGCTTTCCGCGGTGGCTGCTACGAAGCGAAGCGAGAGCCGTGAACCAAACGTTCACGTTTTCAGCACGTTCTGCGGAGCCACTTTTCGATCAGTCGGTCGGTTCGAGCGAGTAGGTGTCGACGGTGGATCACTGGTTTCTCGACTGGTCAGCTCGTTCCTTCCCGTCCCCTTGCCACTGCGTCTCGTCTAGACGGCCTGCAGCGATCGGCAAGGTGGAGAGAGGCGAGCCATCCCACGGGACTCGACGAACGACTTGGGATAATCCTCGTTTCGCTTCGCCTAAGCGTCTCTCACTTATCGGACTTGTATCTCGCCCTCGCTTTCGCGGACGTTGGACGGAGCTCTCTCTCTCTCTCTCTCTCTCTCTTTCTCTCGATTCCGCTGCCTCTCCTTTTATCGCATCTTTACAGCAGCCGCTGCTACCGCGCGTCCATTTGAATGGACCCCGGTAGAAGCTTTCTCGCCGGTGAAAAGCTCTCGCGTCCACCTATTTTTATCAACCGTTTCCGAATCAATTATTCCCCGTTCACTGGCCGCGTTTCATACGAGCGGCGAGGCTCGCTTTCAAAGTAGGGAATATCGGATCGGATCGTCAAAGCAGAGCTACAATCTCGTATCTCTCCGGCGCGTGAAAGGAGAGTGAAAAGCCTCGCGATACAGAAAAGGCCCTCAGCCTTCGCGAATCAATTACCCGCGCGGCTAGTCCATCTCGTCCGACCCGGGCGTCGTCGTAAAGCAGCGGGGCATCTTCGGCGCCCAGTTCAATTTCCGCTACGATCGACTTTTGGCCCGGTGACAACAAACTGGGCACGCGTAATTGCGCAACCCTAACGCTGCCACGTGTAACGGAACAATCTCCGAAAGAACGACAGTCGCAGCACACGTTTCCGTTCCGTTCGTGACACCGATACGTCAGGTTGTTACGCGTAGCCACGTTTATCGCTTATCGTCGAAACGCCAGACGAGGAGACGCAACGTTGAGAACTAACCAGCGACGTAAAGAGAGAAAGAGAGGAGTTCGAACACGGTTATTCGATGAAATTTCGCTTGCATATTTCGTTTCCATTTCTTCAGTCGCGTATGCCGGAGGCTGCATCCGAAGCGAGCAGACCGAGGGGAGAGGGAAGAAGAAACAGGTCACGCGGAAATTCCGCGACGAGGAGCCGTTTGACGGGTCCGCGAACCTCGCCTCGACGTTAGAGTTCGCGAGAGTTCCTCTTATTCTCGCGGCTCAAAGCCTGCCCGCTCCGCTTCTGCTCGAACCGTCAAAGATGCTGCCGTCGGACAGATGTATCTGTCGGATGCTCTGGATTTTGTACCGGAATTTTGTTGCTATCGTTCCGAATGGGAGGCAGCAGCCGGCTCTTTGTGAGATTTAGAAGCACACGCCGCCTGCGTCGAGCGAACATTTTCCATCGCTATCCTCTTTCTCCCGGCGAACCGGGA
>NIPQ01072731.1:0-23815 GCA_002806875.1 Lepidotrigona ventralis hoosana | reverse complement strand
CTTTCAACCTTCGAGCGCGATGAACCCGTATTTATTTGTCCGTTCGACGAAATTCAATAAAAAAATATCGCGTTGATAATTAAATTTCAATAAAAAATATACATACATATATATATATATATATATAAATTTACTGTACTTACACGTACCGTACGATTAACGAGGCAACACGCCAGGATATTAAAATATTCGGCGTGCAAATTGCAGTAAAAATCCGAATTGAAATTAACGTTCATCGCGACATGTTTCAGGCTCGGAGGAGGAAGAGAATTCGTACCGTACGATTAACGAGGCAACACGCCAGGATATTAAAATATTCGGCGTGCAAATTGCAGTAAAAATCCGAATTGAAATTAACGTTCATCGCGACATGTTTCAGGCTCGGAGGAGGAAGAGAATTTCACGAATTTGCCTTCGTCAAATAGTGAATGAAACGTTCGAAATAGTTAATTGTCGCGGTGTATCGATTGCTTGAGCGCACGCGGAACACGGATAATATTGGATCAAAGCCGGGGGTCCACGTCATTTAATTGTGGTCGATTTAAAATCCAAGCTTTCGATACGCTCGTACGCTTGCGTATAAATACGCAAACTCTCGGCAAATCTAACGCGTATCGACAAGCTAATCATTATTCTAATTAATTATCAACAATATCGAGAAACTCGGGGCTGCCGACCGAGCGCGACGCGGTAAATTTGTTTCATTTCTAAAACATATCGCAGTCGTAGACAGCCAGCAATATGGCAGACGTATTGATTGAATCACTCAATCGAAGTTAACACTTTGGAAATTAACGTTTGATCGATTAAAATTATACTGATAATTGATTAGGTCATTCATTGTTTTAGGATTATGTTGCAGGAACTATGTCAAATACCTGCAGTATTATATATATAGTGTAATTAACATTGTTTTAATATATTATAATAAATAAATAATATAATAAATCAAAGTGTAATTAAGGTATTATAATATCACGTGGAACAATATTAACAATATTTTTTTATCTACCAATATTTTACTTATATTTTCTCTACCAATTAATTATTATTATTAGTAAGATCAATTATTCGCAACATTCAGTACTTCTCGTTATTTCCCGCACGAATAATTAAACGTGCTGCTAAACTAGCGTTTTTACAATTTCTTGACGATTCTTGCTCGAAGTCGAGATTTTGAACGAGAACGAAAAGTGCGATCTTCTTTATCTTGTTTCGCATAAACGTTGATTAAAAACTAAGAGCTAAAGAGACGTTTGTTAATTAGAAAAACGACAAAGAGCAGCCTACTTTACGCAGCTTAAACTGATCTCGTCATAAAGTAAAATATTAAAAGTAGAAACACTTGTCACGATATTCAGTCACTGAAAATTTTTATTTGGACTACTTCGTTAACGTGATGACGAAAATATAAAGTTGCATAAATATTTGCAATCTACTAAGAAGCATGATTGGTACGTTACCACTCGGCTTGTGAATCAGAGGAACAAGATTGGTGATTGCTTACCTGAAACAAGAAAGAAAAAAACGTCGTAAAATAAGTATGCAATACAATATTGGATCAACACCTGTTTCTTTAATTAATTCTCACTTTATAGTTTTTTTTGTCAATTTTAACTTTAACACTATCAGTCTTAAAAAAAGAAAAAAATTAATATCACATTCTTTAAATAAAGCAATGTCTCAAAAGAATAGTAATAAAGTTATGCTTGAAAAATACCCGTCACCATCGAAAACTATCGGATTTGATAAAAATGAAATTACACGTCTCCTTTCAATTAAATTTTTTTTTTATATATATTTTTCGTCAACATTGAAAACTACTGGATTTGATAAAAATGAAATTACACGTCTCCTTTCAAGAATAATAGTTATTTTTTAAAACATGTTGCATTCTAATCTCCAATATCGCATCATTGTACACTACGTTCATTGTGTTAAAAAGAAATGGATTGATACGTGCTATGATTAGATCTGGAAATAAAGAGATTATATGATAAAAGGGAATCGTGCCAAGTCTAACAAGAAGAAGGCAATCCCGTAGTAATAACACTAATAAAATAACAACGAAGGTAGGAAAACGGTTCTCGCCGGTGGAAAATCGATCGATAGAGAGGTCTAGAGACAAATTGATCCATTGTCCTTTCACTTTCTATGCCACGGCACTCGTCGAAAGTGTATCATTCTCTTGTTGATACTAAATTAATTCTGAATGAGTTGCATCTTGGCATTATTAATGAAATTTCAAAGTCTTTTGTAAAATATTGGAAATTCCCATAAATGTTTGAACACTTCCACGATTCATCATGTATATTTGTTTCAAACAAACAAATAACACGTCCGTTTCAAACATTAAAAAAAAATCACAAACGCACACGACGTGTTCATGAAAAATTCTTACAAATGTTTAAAACACTTTCACTATACATCCAGGAATTAAAAGTTATCCCACAAATGTTCAAATGCTTCCACTGTATATTTGTTTCGAAAATTACGCGCGTGAAAGCATATAATATAATATACTTGTTGTAAGAATTCGAAAAATTACAAATTTTTATCAACACGATGTGCTCGTAAAAAGTTCTCATAAAAAGATAGCACACTCTAAAAGTTATTAAATTCCTTCTTATTAATACAAAATCTTTCTCACACGCGTGTGTGAATTAAACTTCTTGCAATGTATTTTGTGTTATGAAAAAGATAATAGAGGGTGAAAAAGAAATTGTTTATAATACTAAAGTACGATCTTCTTTGCAGCAAAGGTTTATATATAATAATTTCTGGCCTCGTTCTTCCTACTCCTTCGCAATACATTTTTGAAATCCATTAATATTTGCAAATTGTCTTGCATTCGCTCAGCAATTTTCTATAACGTTCAAGCCTGGTGATCGTTTTAAAACAGGAATTCTTTTCATTTCCATCTGCTTTCGCGATGTGCACAGCTGAGAAATGTACTTATTTCCAGCAATTCGTGCATACGTGTTAATTCGTTCGTCGATCGTTTCAATATTTACTTTTTACCATTCAATTTTCTCGCAATAAATTTAATTCCCCTCTCACCTTAGTAACCAACGCAACTCCCTAGTCGAAAGTAGTTGCTCCTTTCGTCAATCCTGACGAGACCATCAGATCCGTCTCGAATTCAACCTCTTTTCACCGGTAAACTTAACACTACAACTACTCGAGTGCTATCAAGGTATAAAAATTGAGTCAAAGATATCAGAACGCAAGGAATAGGAAAAGTATAATATTTATAATACGATAATGAACGCGAACTTTTATCCGTACATTTTGCAAGAATCGTTCGAATATCTGACAAATTGCGTCGGATGGCAAGCAACGAGAAATTACTCAGAGAAATTAGAAATTGGTAGTTTTCAGCCACTTTGGTAGTTCTAGTGTTAATTAACTCGCTGTATTTCGCACGAATGTTAGCTTTCGATAGCTCTCGCACGACTGACGTGCGTAAATATTCACAGGATTTGTTCGATGTTCTGCCTCGAGTGCCGCGAGGTATTTACATTTTCCAATATTTCTGAGCAATTACGTATTTCTGAGAAATAGACATAGTACACGCACATCCACGTGTGATCCGCACCCAAGGATACTGATGTAATAATCCAGTTTGACGATACACAACGTAAGAAAATATAGACAGCGTCTTGTCGCTTTGCCCCGGGTTATGTATATTCGTTTCAGAAACTACGTACATAAATGTACATTCGAGCACTTTATTATTACGCGTTAACAACTGAAGTCGAGATAATAATAAAACGAAACGAAAACGTGAATATTTTAACCCCTTTGCGCTTGACTGTTTCTCTGTGAGCGGACGTCATACTTAAATTTAGCTAACAGCTGAAATTGTAAGATTTTTTATAATTGATTATAATTGCTATAATTTTTTTATAATGTAATAACGATATATTATATATTATATAAATAAATATATTAATATTATAAATATAATATTATAATATTATATAATATATAATATAATATTATATAATTATAAATTATATAATATTATATTATATAATATAATTATAAATTATATAATATTATATTATATAATTATATAATATTATATAATATAATTATAAATTATATAATATTATATTATATAATTATATAATATTATATTATATAATTATATAATATTATATTATATAATTATATAATATTATATTATATAATTATANTTGATTATAATTGCTATAATTTTTTTATAATGTAATAACGATATATTATATATTATATAAATAAATATATTAATATTATAAATATAATATTATAATATTATATAATATATAATATAATATTATATAATTTATAATTATATAATATTATAAATAAATATATTAATATATAAATATAATATATTATATAAATATAATATAAAATTTCAAAAGGAGAAATTCTTATCATCGAATTCACTCATAAACTGAATTGCTTATAAAATGATGAAGGAAATATATCAGAAATTATGTATCATTAACTTCTATATATTATACTTGCATTAAACGAAGTCGCATACTAGAGAAATGTAATGAACAAAATCTCATGCTAGATACCGTTTTAACGGGATGATTATTTCCAATATGCTGTATCATTTTATTTGAAGTGATACTTCACTCACTATTTCGTAGATAATGCGAAAAATATTCCCGAGTTAATAAGAGTTAATGACGCGTCGAGAACTGCACGGATTGAGAGATATATCGAATCAAAGACACGCGTGAAATCGCGATCTCTGATAAACTTTTGCAACGAAGGAAACAGTTGCGCTCGAAGCACGAGAACACTTGCGAAAGTCGTCGCCATAAAACACACGTACGGTTTAAATAATTGAAACAACGGCGCGAGTAATTGCGCCGTAAATCTCGAGAATCACTTACGACGTGCGAATCGATCAAAACGAAACGGTTCGCACGATCCATCACCGTTCAATTTTCAGGCACTTGCAGCCTATTTTTCTCTTT
The DNA here is from genome assembly GCA_002806875.1 of Lepidotrigona ventralis hoosana. Classification (NCBI taxonomy): domain Eukaryota; kingdom Metazoa; phylum Arthropoda; class Insecta; order Hymenoptera; family Apidae; genus Lepidotrigona; species Lepidotrigona ventralis. Next base: position 18,833 of record NIPQ01072731.1, on the reverse strand, counting down.
TTTTTTTTCTTTTTTCTTCTCTTCGAACGAAGAGAAGTTGCAGTTCGTTCTCGCTATTTGTCGATTTTTTTCACAAGCCGATCCTCGAGACCAATGACCCAGTGTGTGAGTCATTTAATATCTCGAGCGTGTAGTCGATGACTATGCTCTGCGAGTTCGTACTATCAGGCTCGTGTTATCAGTTCGCCTTTCACAATCAGACTGTAATTAATGAATCTTCCACTTTTTTTCAAGCGAGAGTGCTTGATTTTTATTTTCAACATTTTCATTGTCACGATGCATCATTCGGGAAGATTTCCGTCAGTTTGCGAACTTTAAATATAAAAGTAAGTAAAACTGCGTGATGCACGAAACTGCGAACTTTGCGCAGTTAATTGAGAAATTGAGAATTTGATGGGATATCATTCGAAATATCGAAATATTGAGAATTTAAAATTCCCGAAAATATTGAAATTCCCAATTTTCCTCGGTATAACAACTTCTTCGAAAATTGACGAAATATCAGAAATTCCAATGCAGATACTTACAACGCGTCTAAATTACACATAAATTAATATTCAATTAGTTCCATCTACTTTTTCGTTTATATATATCAGTCAATCGACTTCAGATTCACCAAGGATTACCATTGATATGGAAATAAATAAATGTTGATTTTTAATCTGGTGAAAAACAGAGTGCAGAAACACTAAGCTAGCACATTCGACATGAAGACGTTAACGAAAAACGAAATTAAGAAGGGAATCGAGGATGCTCGAAGATGCTCGAGGAGACGCGACTGGTTAGAAATTTCTGAGAGAGAGAGAAATTTGCATAAATCTCTGGGAGAGCGAAAACGGCGAAATCCCTCGATGAAACCTGGCAAAGCCCCGATGAATCCGACCCGTCTCTCTCACGGCTGCCCCTGAAATTTTCTCCATCTTCAGGAAACGATTTTAACTTCCCATTAGTACGCAAAGGTTGACAGTACTTGAGAGAGGGGAGAATTCGCGGGAGAACGTTCTGATAATTGGGGAAAATTCTGGAAAAACGTGCGAAGATTAATTCCTGATTCAACATTCCTCCGTCGCGATAATATGTTATGTTATGTTTCTAACATTTATTATTATTTGATAATTTGAGAATTAAATCGTTTAATTATTTCATTTATTATTATAATGTATAATATATATTATAATTATTTAATTATTTCATTCATTGTTACAATACAATATATAATATGTATAATATTATTATTATTTAATACTTCGAGAATTAAATTGATTATTTGATTTATTATTACAATATTATTATTAATTTGTTGTTATTTAATACTTCGAGAATAAAGAATTTAATTCGTTATTATTATTTAATACCTCGAGAATTAAATTAATTATTTGATTTACTATTAGAATATTATTATCAATTTCTTATTCATATTTAATACTTCGAGAATTGAAAAATTCTCGAAAGCATCCTATCAACGTGAACTAGGAAAAAATAGAGATGTTAATTTACAGATCTCAGAGATTCGTTTGGCTTTCAATTATCTTACTACTTTAGGAACGATTCGACGAATTAAGGAGAAACGTCCTTATTCCGCTATAATCCCGGCAAAATAAGAACGTAGGAAGTCCAATCGATTTCATGCGGGACCAATCGCTAGGAGATTCTTCCGGATCCTGTATTTCTTTTCGCTCGAGTATCCAGCAGTTTAAATAAACGAACAAACGAATAAATTTCGCCCGGAGAAGAGACGAGCACGATCGCAGCTTGTTTGAATAAGGAACAACACGACGGATGGATCGGTCATTATGCAATATCTGGAAATATTTCGCTGTTCGTTAGCTTTCAACACCGTGTTTTAAATGTTAAATTCGCATTCCATCGCTACTGCAATGCGACCGAATTTTTTTTCGCCACACCGGCGAGACATTATTATAATAACCAAATCGTCTATCGTGATCCACGATTTCGGCGTGCAGTGAAAATCCAGTTCTCTATGAAAAATAATTCAATCTGTTCCAGTATCTGAAAATTCATTCAATGCAAAAAAGAAAAGAAAGAAAGAAAACGATGAAAACAATGAAATTTTATTGTTAGATAACTTTCGAGTGAAACTGAGAACTGAATCGATCTGTTCCAGAATCTGTTCCAGAAATTTACTAGATGTGGAAAGGTATTTATGTAGGATATCTTGAGTGATCAAAAATTGTATATAATAAAGTAAAACAATTGCCACGTTAGTGTTAATTAAAACTTGATGAACGAACAGTTTTTCACTCTGTCTCAATCACTCAGTCGCGGTGTAACGATTTTGTTCCAAATTTCCGTCATCCAACTCAATCTAAATTGAATTAAATGGTCATTAAATTAGGAATCTTCTCTGAATCTTCAATGCTTTATCTGCTTCGTTAATTGTTAATGTACTTTCATAACTTAATAATTAACATATTACTACGCGTGATATCTTTGTTACCCGTTACTGATTAATTGTGAAAATGATAGAATTATTGCGCATAACGAGCTGATAAATTATAAATTAATCAACGTGAATGTTTTATACTGGCGTTCGAATTACTTGGATCTTTAAAAACGTATTATTGATTTTACATTATAAAAAGGAAAGTCGAAATGGTGTGTATAAAGTATATCAGAAATATATGTGTAGATATATATATTCATTATATATGATAAATATAATATATAATATGTATATAAATATAATAAATATAATATAATATAAAAATATTAAAATTCAGGCTTTTTTATTTTATTACTCATAATCGTCCTCAAGATCGCCAAGTGCATTTTGGAAAACCAATTTCACATCGCTGTAAATTTCGGCGCGAAATTTTAATTAAAAGGAACAGTAAAGAACGCCAGGAACGACTCGAATTCCAGAAAATTTATCCGAGAAGGCCGATGCGTTCTACTGAAAAAAAAAGAACGTATTAAACAAATGTACCGGCAAACGGACAGATCGTCCTCGCGAAGCAGAAGATCGTTTCTCGAATACGCGCGAGTATTAAAACTGGCGCTCGTTAACGAAAGATTGGCGAAGTTGCCGACTGTTCCGCAGGCGAAGTTTCGCTACGAAGAGGATCGTACAGGGGCAGAGAGGAAATTGCTTTCGTCTGCCATGACCATCAAATAGTCTGCAATATTAATGGTATTAGCCAGGCGAGCTAACTACACATAAACGCTTTCAGAAAGAAACCGGAGGTAATTTAGTATTACTCCGGCACGAGTGTGATCAAATTTTCAAGGATATTCGAAAATCGTGCACGAAACTTCGCCCGTGTTGTATGAAATTACACAGTGGCTCGCGATGTGAAAGTGTTCGAATGGCCAGCGTAGAGGAATTTTTAAGTGAACGTTCTGTGTCTGCCATAATTGGACAGCATATGTTTTAAATCCTTTGCTGCTTCAGTGTGTTCGTGTTTTTTTTTTAATGCTTTAATTAATTCTTTACGTTGTATTACAGAATTACATTGAATGATATTGAAATACTTTATTATTTCAAGTTAATAGAGCATCAGAATGTACAGAATGCAGAATTGTACTTAGAATACAGTATTTCGTAGGTTTAAAAATTAAAAACTTTGAATAATGAGTTTTTCTACGGGAAAAATTTATCGTTGAATATTGATAATATTTAAACTAAACCACTTTGAAAGTGTATAATTTAAGAGATATATCCTCATGTAGTATCTTTGAATAAAATTCAACGCCTATATAAAGTTCCAATCATCGAAGAGTAAATTTGATGAAGATAAATTCTGTATTTATAGAATCTCGGGCAAATTATGAAAATATTCGTCAAAGTCTAATACATGGAGAATAGTTTTTTGTGAAAAAAAAACATAAAAGAACTTTTACGTATACATTTAAAAATTACACCTCAACATCTGAAATCAATGTAAAAATATATATGTATTTAGTAAAAGAAATATTAGATCTGATTCCACTGAATATGAAGGTTTATTATAATTTATATTCATCTATAATTCACTGATACAATTTAAAAATTAAATACCTTATCTATGAAATATATATCTGTAATATATACATACATTCAAACCTCATGAATCAGTGAAAAAGTAAAAGTCCCTACACAAAGTTCAATCACATTCACGAACCTCTATAAATCAATGGTATCACGATTCTCATCTACGACTCGCGTCTTAAATATATTTTAATCCCAACGGGACTGCATAAAAAATCCGATGAATTCCATTCACGACAACTGTGACAAATCAAACCATGTAAAAAAAAAAAAANAATCCGTTGCAAGCTAAATGAAATAAAAAAAAAAAAGAGAGAAACGTGGAAACGCGCAACACCCCCATAACAATCGCTCCCCCGTTCCCTGTTTCACCCTCGTGGCAGCGGGTAGCGACAAACGAAAGGCCGGCGAGAGTCCAGACGGGTCGATGGGGCGGCGTCCTCTCGAAATGAAACTGAAACTCGCCGAGCTTCTCGGCCATTTTGCCCTGGTGAAAGGGTCCGTTTCTCTCGTTTTCTTCTCGTCTGCCTTTCTCTCCTCTCTTCGATCGTCCGCGACTCACGACCCTTCTTCTCTCTCTCTCTCTCTCTACCTTCGCGTCGCAAGCATCAATCCTCTCCCCCTCCGTGTATCACCCTCCCCTCCGTACCGGTACTTTTCTTATCACCATCGATCGCGACGGAAACCACGCGTAACACGTGGCGAAAATATTCAAGTTTGAAGGGCGTATATGTGGCCTCGTTGTCGGAAATAATTATGTATATATTACAAATATTTATCATGAGCAATGTCCTTTCTTTCTTTCTTTTAATTTAATAACAAATAAACATTGCCATCCAGTGATAATAATTTGAAAAAGATAATTTATATAAAATAAAATGTATTTTAACAGATTGTAACAAATGATCGTCAGAGTGTAGACTCTCGTGCAGATTAATATTTGTTGAGCATGTGATTGAATGAAGTGAAGTTACTTTAAGAAGCAAATGCTGTAGAACGTCTCATATGTATTCTTTCGTATTATGCGCACCGTCAAATTTTCTGCAAGCGCAGAAAAATCGGCAGTCAGATCGTTATCGGTTGGAGTATTGATGGGATCGAAAGTACGGTTTTTAACCGGGGAGTGAAAGTTGATTAGAAACGCTGATACCGCGTGAAACGTAGACGAAGGGTTTGAACAATCTGTAGATTCGAGTTAGAATTAGAACTCGATTGGTTTAGAATTTGAAATTAAATTAATTTCGAGTGTGTTACTCGACACAGAGTACATTTTATTAAGAGCAGAATTGTCATGAAGAATTCGCCTAGTTTACGTGATTATGTACAACGATTATGGTTATAGTTTGGGAGACAGTCTAGAAGATGAAATTATGACAAGGATTGGAAACGTAGGTGAAGGATTTTGAAATTCAGATTTTAAGAAGCTTAAAAGTCCTTTTTACCATAGAAAAAGATCTTCAATATTATTTATATCAAACGCTGAACAGATTACATCTAAAGAATAAAGTTCGACGAAATGAAATTTATATGGAGGTAACAGCTTTAACTAACTTCAAATTAACAAAGTTATTTATCATACAACTGATACAAATGAAATCGTTGATCGTTGATTAATTCAATCGAATTTGTGTTCTGTTTCACAGTCAATTGATTCAAGCTAAGCAAGTTGAATTCAAGGAATAGTTATGGAATAATTGAGAAGAAGTAATACAGTCTCACAGAATCAATGAAAAATGACTAAAGTGCGAGTTCTTAGAAATATTAAACTCTGAGGATCGAGGAGATCGAGCAGTGTGCAGTGTGCAAATGGCCACGCGACTCGTAGACAGACGTTTCACTGTTCGAATTTCCGAAGTTTGTTCGCGCCAACTAGGGTAGAAATTCCGATAAGAGCGAAATTCTTGGGCTAATGCGTTTTCGTTTTTTATTTTTTTTTTTTTTTTTTTTTTTTTTTTTATCAATCCTTCTGAATTCTGAGTTTGCGTGTTTAACTCGCGTGTCGTCCCTAAAATCATATGCAACTGTTCGTTTCGTGAAATCATAATTTCATTAAAAAGAAAAAAAGAGGAATTATTAAAAATCAACGTGGACTATATTTCGACGATCAAGAATTTTTTAATTAGAATAATCAATAATTTTGTTTTTTTTTTTAAAGTAGATTACGTACTAAAAAAACAAAATCTTGAATCTTCCCAAGAATTTTTCTCAAGAATTTGTTAAAAATTAGGGCAACGTCTAAATTCTTCTCCTCGTCTTTCATTTCCTTTTAGAAACTTGATATTCTATTTAAACGTTCTCTTTTTCTCGAATTAATGATCTTTCTAAAACGCAAGTCCGTCTTTCTTCTCGAATTTTATTAAAAAAAAGAAAGATTTTCTAAAGATAAACGATATTTAAATCCTTCTTTCTTTACCTAAAGAATTTATTACGAATTGACGTAAAGTCAAGTAACATCTCCTAAATTTCGACACAAGCTCGACACTCACATCGTTAACATTGATGCATCGAGATCGTCATTCGAGCTATCTTTTCTTTCTCTTTCTGTCACTCATGTTCCCCTATGAACAATCACAAATATTCATCCACGTAACGACGATCAAACACTTCTAGTTGCCTTTCGACGCACGTGATCAGCTTTATTCGCTTTTCATTGCACCTTTCAACTAAAGAATTGGGTTGTGAACTCTGTTAACTCGAAACATATATATATTTAATATTAATAATTTTAGTTAACATCCCTTTAGTTAGTGTTTTTGATAATGAAGGAAAAACAAATGCGCTATCTCCTAATTAAGTAAATATTTATAACTGAACTGCAAATTTTTATACATAGACGATAAAAAAGAAATAAGCGACTAAAGTATAAATTTCGTGTCGAAAGTGCAAGTAATAAGAAGACACTGTAAAACGGATATAGTTTGCGAAAGATCATTCGCTGCCGAATTCACAAAGTCATTCTATGAAAAGTTACGAAGTATCGCAAATATTACAGAATTACGTACGAAAATGATGGAATTAGGTCTAGTTTTGGAATTCTAGAATTTTGGCTAGTTGGAAGCGAATTCTGGCAAATTCTACGCGGATCATCGAAGAGCATTAGAGGAGAGACAATGTTGTACGATGGAAATTGAAATAGTCGTCTAGCTAAACCAGCGATCCTTGGATACTCGGAGAAGCTTCTTAACACGTCAAGGTTACCTGAAGTCTCGTGAAAACTGCCCTACTGACCTGGCGATCCTTGAATCTCCGCTGAGCCACATTGGAAAATACCTTGACGGTAAATCAAGAATCTATCTCTCGTGGTTAACCATAAATTCCTCCGGATCCTCAATTGGACTAAGTAAGCCTTCTGATTTCAATTAGGGCTTCGTGAATCTTTTAGGACGGCACGATCGTTCCCATTTCAACTTGCACATTCGTTTTCTATTTTTCGATCGTTTTCTATTTCGAAGAATTTGCATATTCGTCTGACTTGTTCACTTAATCTCTATATATATATATATATATATATATATATATATATATATATATATAAATATATATATATAAATATAAATATGAATCGACTAATAATTTATTAAATAATTAATTTCATGTGATGTGACAGTATGTAAACGCGTGATAAGTAGATACATAAGTAGCAATTTAACAGTAAATAATTAATAATAAGATTTATTACACTGTATCGTCAATTAGTTTGGATATACATATTTCTACTGCATTTCTCAGTTCAGTATTTCCAATAATTTAATGCTTGTTAATTCCTAACATTGACGATTTGATTTTATTTGTCAATACCTTCTAATTTGTTTTCGTTGGTTTGATATTTCAATGCTCGCACTTTTTGTTACAATGTAAAACGACGACGTTTATTTTCTACAAATAATGTAATGAAATACTTTGGACAAGGAAATCAGTATTGACATTAAAAGATCTATATATCTCACATACACGTTGTTAATTTAGTGTGAAATTATCAATGTGACATCAATGTTCCGTTTGTAAAATTTGTCTAAATAGATCGAAAAAGATCAGCGTGCCAAGCGAACAATTTAGAATTCCACCGGTCACTGAAATTGAGAATAAAAATCAATTCAACATTGTTCGTCGGTTTGTCTCGATGAATTTTCCCGCGAAACTCTTTCGCAACTGCGCGCCTAATTACAGGGGACTGATACTGTGGTATTTCGCTCGCGTCGTTTACGACGAAGACACGCGAGATAAATGGTACGATTACCGCGCGAGTCCTCGATTCAGCGAAATTTTTACTTCGGATAACGCGAGCCTTGGTATTTTTATGTTTGTGCAGATTTGTTCTCTCTCTCTCTCTCTCTCTCTCTCTCTGTCTGTCTCTCTTCTGCTATCGTGAAAATAATCACGGCAAAGTGTTTGAAAAAGTTTCATTAACGAGTGCAACGAGTGGTATTCTTGCACGTTTGCGCGACATTTAAAGGTTACAAGTACAAAAATTTACAATACATAAAAATTTAATATTGTACATGTTTTATACTTTTCAGAATTTTAATTAGACGGAACGGGCCTCTCTTCGAATCTTGTTCTTTCTTCAACCGTGTCCGTAAAAATGTAAATTCAGGGGGGAAATATCTTTGAAATACATACATGCTGAAATTACTACTATTAAATAATTATATTTTAAGTGATTGGTACAATAAGTGTTAAATATGGCCCCGCTGAATATTCAGATTCATTAACACTGACTATGTAAACTGCAAGTACCATGACTTGACTGCATGAGGCATACGTGTATTTTTTTGTATATTTGAAAACAGACGATAGTGCAGTGTATAAACGTGGAAATTTCATTCGAACACGAATATAGACCAGTAGCTTTAGAAACTTGAAAAATAAGCTTAATTTCCCTCGATTTTGTCTTTTTTTTATTTATTTATTTTTCTCTTTTTTTAATCGAAATAGACAGTCGCTTCTAACGTGTGACCATTTTTTAGTCAGTCAGTCAGTTGCGTGGATCCGCGCACGTTAGTCCCTTTGAAAAAATCCGCGCAAATTTAAATACCGCGGCACGTAAAAAAAGACAAGCGAAGGGAGGAAAAAGGGAGAAAAGAAAATTTGTCAATAGTTCCGGGTATATTGATGGAAAAAATAAAAATCGAATAGGTAGTTTGATCTTTTTTCTTTTTTCTGTTTTTGTCTCTGTCTCTGTCGATCGATCGATCGATTTTTATGAAAATGAATCTGGAAATTAAATAATTACACTGGCCGATATTTGCTGGAGTTATCGTTCGAATTCAGTCTAAACAAAACGAATGAGAAACAAAGAAATTATTATCATTGTCAGATATTATTTGTATCTCATTTTTTATTTCCACCTATACTATAATTTTAATTTACATCTATTTTTCATTTTTCTAGCAGTTCTTAACACTCTTTATTCGTCTATTTTAATTTCGTCGGTTTTGTTACTTCGTTAGTCATTACCAATTATAAGCATCGTTTTAAATTAACTTTATTATAGCCCAAGAATTTTGCAATACCGATCCAGTCGTTCAAATGTTCTTTAGAATTGTTTTGAAAAATATCTACCAATAAAGTTCGTTTGAAATTCAACTCGAAACACGAAGAGGATGACTGTCATTTCGAAAGGAAATTTAATTCTCTCGTATATCCAGTGAATGTTCAAAGATCTTAACCATAATTCGCGGGACTGGCGTCACACACTCTGAAATTAGCGCGAGGAAACACGTGGATCGTTCGAAAGATTCAGAGTACAAAAAGCAACGAATGCGAAACGAGTGTCGTATCGAATCAAAAAATTTTATCGTCGTGATTTAACAGTCTCGCTTTCGTCTGATGCTCACACGTTTTTTTAGTACAGTCGTCAGGAAATCGGCGACGATATTAATGAAATTCCTTAAAAGCAAAGCGGCAGCTTAAAACACGTGAATCGTTCGAGGCCGTTGTTCTGGTTTCTCAGTCGATCGTTGAAAGCAGAACGAAGTTGATGGAAAAAAAAGGGAAGGAAGAAAGGCGAAAGGAAAAGAGGAAGAAAGGGAGTATTCACTGAAAGAAAACAGAAAACGAAAAATCAAGGGAGGAGTAGTCGGTCGATTAATTCTTTTTAACCCTCGCGAGGTCACAGAGAGACTGCTATAAGTAATTCGTATTATATTGCAAAAATTTTATTTTGTTAATAACGAAATAAATTGAAGATTAACGCTAGAACTACCAAAGTTGCCAAAATGACCACTAATTTGTAATTTTCTAATAGAAATTTTATATATGTATGTCGTGACTGTATATTTTCAAATATTCGAGTGATTTTTAATGAAATATATAAATGGAAGCTTGTGTTATTTCTTAACTTTGTGTCTTGCACTTTAATTTCTTTGTCACGAATATTATACTTCAGTAGTTCTAGCGTCAACTAACGTGAAGTCTAAATTTTTATTAGAGATCAAGGAAATCTTAAAAGATTTAGTCAAGCAAAATAATTAAATTTTCTTTCCGACATGAAGAATGTTTTTCATACTTGAAACACTCTTTATGATTATCAAAATACTATACGTCATTGCAATCGTCATCATAGTCGACTGCAATATTTGGTAAACTCGTTTGCACTACTCACGTTTAGTAAGAACTAAAAAAAAGCAATCTTTCTTTCGCAAGTGTGAAAAACGTAATTCTCAATCTCGATAAATCAAACCCTGCGCAGGGAAACTTGAAAACATCTTACGCAACTCCCGGCGAAATAATAAAATACAGGACTTGAAATTTATAAAATATATATATATTAGAAAGAGAAGAGAAAATAGAGAAAGAAACTGGTCGATTAAAATCCGCCGAGAAAGTTCATTTCAGATAAGCTAGAATGGGAGAAGCCGGGGGGGTACAAGTGACGCGAAACGTATCGGGACCCCCATCTACGTTTAACGTAACTTTACGCGAGGCATGACTTACGCCAGGCTATAGCCTGCAGATTAGCAAAATATATCGTTTATCAAGGGGGTTGGGCTTAAAGTGACCTACGTCCGCAGCATAAGCTACGCTTAGACCGGCTATACCTTAAAATAGTCTGCTTCGAACGCGAAAGCTCGCGGCTACCGAGTAAGCTACAAGTAGAAGTAGTAGCAGCGATAACTCCGATAGCTACTTCTAATCACGACTGCCTTGCAAAATAAAATCTATCCGTAATGACGATTTATGTGTATGAGCTCCTGCGTTTAACCAGTTAACGCGTATGCCTATAACGTATGCCTGTGTATGTATGTGTGTGTGTACACGAACGTGATCGATAGATATGTTCGTCGGTTGATCTTTGAATTGAGATGAATGCTCAACTACGACGTTGTCTTTTCGCTGTATTAATGTGAATGTTATATATTGTATATAAATACGTATTAAATAAATATTATGATAATATGTAATACAGATTAGTGAACGTACGATATTGCTGTTGAAAGTTTGGAGTGCCTCTTTGAACGAAACGAACTTCTTGGAAGCAGGGGTATTACAATTATAACTTTGATCTTCAAATGTAATTGATGAAAGTTTCAGCAGCGTAGCAGATAGTATAGTGAATAAAATGTTTAATTATCTTTTGAAATCTTGACGATGATAGATTTTCAATTTCCAATACTGTAAATCAGTTAGTGTATAATGAAGCAAGTNTACATCCCTATTTAATTTTTTTTTTTTTTTTTATTGAATAAGAGCCATTTTTAGATTCTTTATCACTGATCGACTATTCACTAAATTGTAAAAATTCATTTCCGTATTTCAGAAATGTATCAACAGAGAATTTCCAGGTGTAAGAAACACAATTTTATTACGACGTACTTTATTCTTAAATGAATTAATATTTCATTCTTACTCGAATATGGAAAATTTTGGCAATTCCACTACAACTACCTGGACACCCAAATCAATAATTTTAATTACAAAAAAAGTACCACAGAGAATCTTGAGAAACGATAATCATTGAAAACAGAAAATTTACGATTTATTTACGACCATTTGTTCGTAAATAAACAAGAATCCATCTTTGCGTTTAACGTTAACAAAGCAAGGTATTTTTGTTAATCGAACAAGATCTATGTTTGTCGCGTGAAAATCCTATGTTCTCTAGCGAGTACGTTTTTAAATTAATCGATCACGCGCTCGTTCTCGGTACAAATTGCACATCTTTGAAATACCTAAATGTACGCAACGTAGCAACGTAGTAAGTCCTGCAAAATCTGCAAACTCGACAAGTTGATCTACAACAACGTAATCTACAAGCAGACTCTTACGTCTGACACGTAAATTACTCCTGATATCTACATCTGTGACAGCGAAGGCTACGTACGTACACCAAGTCTGACTGATCGATATCATTAACGCTCTGCTCTGACTTCAGTCATCGAGTTAATCCTCTTAATACCATAATTTCTCTTATCTTACCTATGAAAATTTCTATCGACGAATATACTTTATGAAAATATATATATATATATATATATATAAGCGAAAGATTTCTTGTACAAGTGTAAAGTGAAAAAATATAAATGTAACATATGTACATGTTTATAAATGAATTATCATATCCACGATATAGGGAAAAAATTAATTGCAGTCGAATGAAATGAAAAAATTGTTAATGTTGTAATCGTCTCTAATCTTCTCGACATTGTTAGGACAGGACATTTTTATGTGAATAATTAAACATGTTGATTCTGGCGAGCAAGACGTGTATTTGTGTTCTCTCAGTGAATGAACACGTAATTGGTAAAGTTTTGTTGAAACGAAACACAGCATAAAATTGTAACGTGACTTTCACGACACTGTGCAAAATTTCAGTAGAAACTTTACGATTTCGTCAAATAATCAGCTATGATAATTGCACTGTAGATTTTTGTGCATTTCCGAGGAATCTACCAGAACGATTAAAAAAAAAAAAACCTCTCATTAGTCTCATTATCGCGTTAACGAAATTTTTAAATGTCTCGTATAACAAGCACATTTTTACCAGCTCGAAATTTTTCCATATTCATNTAAAAAAAACCAAAAAAAAAAAAAAAATGCTCTTATAACCGTGATATTTAATCTACAATTTAAACGAATGCTAAAATAAAATCACCAATGCCTCGACAAATGAGATCTACTTAGAAATTCTAAACTTTGTTCAAATTCTCCATGCTTCATTCATCCGATCGATTCTACCAATTTGTTTCCCGTAAAAAGAAAAAAAAAATCCCCTAAACTGAAATCTATTTGTTTCTGCACATTTTGTTGAATCACAACCCCATCAAGCGAAATATCTTCCACATAAATTGACCAAAAAATATTTCGAATTTCCCACGCCAGAGTTCAACATAATCACGAGAACCTAGTTCACAGGCTCGAGCATAGGTGACGTGAAAATAAATCGACGCGGCTCTGAAGAGTTGGAAGAGAAGTTCCTCACGAAGAGAGAGAGAGAGAAAAAAGTACGAAGCACGTTCTCCAGCGTGATAGTAGCTGGAAACGAGCTATGGAAGGAGGAAGAGCGGGAATGTGGGCAGCGAGGTGACCACGGCACACTTGAGCGGCCCGAAAGTTCCGAAATAGCCGCCAATCGGAGCCCACCGAGTACTGGTTTGGCTCATTCAACCTATGTCCAGGTCACCAGACGGTCTCCGACTTTTACCTTCCCTTCTGGCTAACGAATTCCGGCAGGGAGAATTCCGAGATCTATCCGATTTCTGGCCAATCGGCAGCTCCGTCCCGATGACTTTCGAGATTATTATTTTCACGATGACACAGTATCTTTCTTTCTCTCGATCTCTCAGGTATCTTGGTATATCATTTTCATAATCATATTGATTATATTATAATATAATTTTTTTTTTTACTATATTTATTAAGTATTAATTTCTTTCTTCTAATTTAGATTATTAAAACTGCGTTCTATGATTTGTGTATCTTCGTTCTCAAAAAAATCAGACGGATCTATGAGTTCTCTAATTCTGTAATATGTAAAATTTCCGAACATCTCAATTGCTACGGAAACTTCTTTCCGCCAACAGAAATCAGTTTTAAACGATAAAGTGATCGCAAATAATTAAATATTGACACTTGAACTATATTATAATATAGGTAATATATAAATGATGTAGATACTACATTTAAATTAATGTTTGATGACAATGAATTACAATTCCCCAAAGATCTGCATTCAAGCAAATAGTTAAATGAAACAACTGATTCTTAATTAAGTTGAATAAACTGCAACTATATATAACACGCACATGTTCCTATTTTCCAAAGAAAAATTTCTCAAAACAGGTATCAGTGTTCGCTTATTAATTGAAGATAGTAATAAAAAAAAAAATTCTTTAATTTACTAATTTAATAAAAAATGCCTTGCGCATCATTAACGTAAATCTTATTTCTTATTCGTACCAAACTCTATGTAAATCGTTACTTTCCTTTTTCCTTTTCTTTGCACCACTTGCACCACGCATCTCGACGAAAGTTGGCTCACGCGAGCTCTAATAAATCTGATCGCTAGTGTAATTCTTCTGACAGTTTCGGCGGTGTAAATAATACAAATGTGGGAAAGCCTCCGCCCGAGGCCCCGAGGATCGTCGGTGCAATATTTCTCGGGTGACCACGCACGCACCGGAAGTGCCGATAAGAAGCACGATGGAAATCGCTTGGTGCAACACGTTCGCGCACACGATCCACAGATTAACGCAACATTTTACTTTACGGGGAAAACGCGGTTGATCTTTAGTTAGCTCACTTCGTGAAAGGTTGAAGTATTTTATTCTTAATATTCTAGTGTTTAATTTAATACAAAAAAAAATGCTATCAGATCGATGCGATACGCGTGAAAATGTCACTCGTTTCGACCACGGTAAAATTGATTGCAACTTTTGCGTGAAGGAGATTTCAATCGCGTTTCGTAGAAGAAAATCCGACGGGTTTTGGTTATTTTTGAAGAGCTTGTGGCGACCTATCTTCGTAAGCGAACTTTCGATTTCAATTCAATTGGCAGATTGTAAATAGACTTTCAAATAATGATATGAACTGAAATACGACGATTTGATTCTAAATTTGGTGGATCCGTAAGAATTTCAAAGGTCCACTCGAGGGTGATCGCGATTTCTTGGAATCTAGATGAGAAACATTTAAATGAGATGAAAGGATATTGAGCAAACTTTTGANTATGAACTGAAATACGACGATTTGATTCTAAATTTGGTGGATCCGTAAGAATTTCAAAGGTCCACTCGAGGGTGATCGCGATTTCTTGGAATCTAGATGAGAAACATTTAAATGAGATGAAAGGATATTTTGAGCAAACTTTTGGACCATTTTTCTTAGTCTCAAAATGTTCAAAAATAGGATTTAATGGCAGAAATTAATTGGGAAGAATAGCAAATGAAACGTTGCGTTAACGGAACATTAGTTCTTCACTAATAATAAGTTCAGTGTACTCTGTTTGAAAAACTTTCACGTCTTTCGTATTTTTCTAGAGACTTGTGAATATCCTAGAGTATCGTCAAAATTTCTAAAAACTCAAACTACTGAAAGGGGAAGAAAAATTAATCTTAAAAGTATAAAAATTATGTATTATGTATTATACATTCTCCTGTAAATCGAAGGATTAATTCACTCGCCATTTACTCTCATAAACGAACCATTCGAAAAATCGACAGATCGACTCGAAAAATACACTTTCCCATTGCAAATTTAAACAAATATTTATAAATGTTATTATTACAATATTCTCTCGCGATAAATATATATTTCAAAATATTATTTTCCCGTTAAACATATTAAACATATTCTTTTAATCGAATATTCTTAAATCGAAGGATCGATTCGTCGCCATTTGCTCTCATAAATTACCTGAAAACGTACGAACAATCCACACGGGAATTTCAGAGAGAAAAATCGAGAGACCGACTCGAAAGTTACATTCCCCTACTATAATATTACATATTATACAAATCGAGAAACTCACTCTCACAAAATGAATCGTCCCTATCAAATGCTACGTGGTGTGTCGTTTCGTCAAACGCACGATCGAACCACGTGGGAATTTCGACGAGTGAAGAAAATCGATAGATCGTGGCTCGGATCTTGGGCTAATCACGAGCGGAGCAGGTGTGTAGCTGGCAGCTGATCGTAACGGTACGAGGTTCAGGGTCAATTACTGGACAATGTTCGCGTGAGCCGCGCTGGTGAACGTATGAACAGGATGAGGCTTGTTTCAGCACCGTTGCGGAAGATATTAGCCTTGGGTGGGGCTCGTCTCGCGATCATTCTCCTTGATACTCCTACCTCACGGCTCTCTACAGCGATCCTCTCTTCAACCGATCGTGCTAATGGCCGCCTAAGACGATACTGTTGCCGAAAACATTACGATCGATCGCCGTTTCCCTTGATCTGCGCTCAAATGGTTTCATTCGTTTCTTCTCGCACAAATCCGCTATCGTTGGCCACTGCTTCCATGCTACGACGTGTTCACTTGCTGATAGAATTTTTGAAGAGCCATTTTGTACGGCGGATTGACATTTAATGAAAGAAAAAGAATTTTCTCAGAAAATTTTCAGACCAATGTTAACAGTTACGAATTACTGGTCGAAATGCTCGATTTGAATAAATTTCTGATTTTTTTTTTCTCTTTTTTCTATTAATCGATTCGTATAATAATTCGATAAGACGAATTTTTGCGTAAATAAAATTGCATTTAGATTAGAATTCTTTCCTGTTGAATGCCACGTTCATTGGAATCTCTCAGATAAAAATTTCACTTTGTCTTCCGGTCGTCGGTAATTTCCTGCAAGAATCTCTCGCTCGCAGTAATTTTTGATATCCTCGTTTCTATAGTGATTGCCAGACTACGGATTTTTCGTACGTTTTTTTCAACTTCTGAACTGTGAAAAGAATTCAAGAAACGAAATCTACATGGAGATTTGTTTCGCCGGCGAATATTCTATAAATGACCTAGCATCTCGGAAATATTCCACTCGAGATTTAAATATATTAACATCTGGACGATTTTGCAAATACGCACATTTCTAAAAAAAAAAAAAAAAAAAAAAAAAAAAAAAAAAAAAATAAAAAAAAAAAAAAAAAAAAAAAAAAAAAAGAAGCACAGATTTCTATCTAGTCCCATTAGAGTGACAAAAATTGACGAGTCCGTCCCGTAATTGCTGGCGTTTCGTATACACTTTGGTTAACTGATTTTAGTATATTTCTAATGCCACTCTAATGTACATATACAAGTAGCACAGAGAAAATAGGGGAGAGAGAGAGAGGAGCAGGATTAAGCCACGCTTAGCATAGCTTGTGCACGGGAGAATCCTACGGGAGGAATAATTTATAGCTAGTATAATCTATGCATAGGGAATTCCGCGTCTAAAATAACTCACACCTAACAGATGCTAGTGTAGGGCATATAGCGTTTAGCGGGGGCCTATGCAAAACGGATCCTGCGCGTAATGCATGGATGGAAGTTGCGTTTAGTCGATCTTCGAATAATTGATGTCCAGGATAGCTCATCGATAATAAATCCAACCACCATTCCCAGCAAATACATTCTCTCTCCTCTCTCTCTCTCTCTCTCTCTCTCTCTGCGTGCTCTGTTTCGAAAGCAACGAGACTCTACTCGCGCGAGATTTATTTTTTCAATTCTTTCCCCGCGTGGGGATCTTGAATAATAATATTGTTCGAATTGGTTCGAATTATGTATAGAAAATAAAGGAAAGTTTGAAATTGATATTTTATTCGTGTATGAAATAAAATTTTCACTGGATAATTCCTCGTCGATTTCAGGATGTACATTACTCTGAACGGTCAATTATAATTTAGTCTTGAAAAAGATTAATTACTTTGCAGATTTTGCAGAGGACAGGACAATATATAAATACATACGTCGAGTCGCGAAAGCTTCAACTGTGATTCTCTAAAACCTGTTTCCTACATTTTTTTTTTTATCATAATTCAATTTAACTAGAATTTACAAATTTACTGCTATTATAAACCTTAGAACCAACAAATATACCATCAATAAATTCGGTATTTTAACGAAATATGTAACAATAGTCAAGCAAAAAGTATACGAAGCTTTAAAAAAAATGATCAAAATCATTACAGATATATATAACTTCCAAGTTGTTTGTATGGAGAGTTAAGGGATCTGTTACAACATGACGGCAACGAAACGATCGGCCGGAAGGTTGGAGGGAAATTTTTCTTTCGCGTGGCCGGTTCGGTGGGATCGCAGAAAGAAATTTCCACGGTTATCTCCGAGGACAACGCATCGGAAGGCCGTTTATCTCGGCGAGTCGGCCGTGTTCGAGGCTTATCAGTGATAAGCTGCGGCCACGTGTGCCCAACGATGAGTCAGGCACGCCTTCTTTGACCATCGAGAAACTTCATTCTCCTCGATCCGTGTGTTTCTTCTCTCTTTCCGCCGGTAGAAACGCACTGACGGACTCGCCGAGTCGATCGATACAAATTTCTCGCGATGCTTCTTCTCCCTGTTACTGGCACCAGCCGACTTTGAAACAGAGAGAGAAAGAGAGATCTTGCGAATGGGGTGAATGAAGACCACTTCGATGTTGACGATTTTCAGATTGTCGACCGATGGTTTGCTCGTGTATTTTGTTCATTAACATCGGTCGATAAAAAGTACTGGCACACCTACGTTTCATTCAATATTTTCGTGAGAGAAAAACTTGTTTCATGATCAAAATTCGAGAATCAGAATTTATTTCCACGTTGATATACGAGGGGATTTTCTTCTTCTCGCTCTACCATGAATTTGTACTTTTATCATTCGATGTGGTTCTAGTACTTGCTAAAAGGTTATTTTGTAATTTTTCTAACATTT
>NIPQ01072530.1:0-23558 GCA_002806875.1 Lepidotrigona ventralis hoosana | reverse complement strand
TAAACATCGGGAATTAAATGAAAAGCGGAGCTACGGCTTGAAATTGTCCCACGAGTGAATGATTTCATAATTATTCTCCGAGTGGCGGGCTATGCTCGATTCAATAATACCGGCAATGCGATACGCTCAATGGCGCAATTAATCGTCCCATGGCTACGCAGACTTCACAGATCTCAATAGCGCATCACATTTCGCGTTTGTCTGTCTATCATTATCCATAAATTGTTCGACTTTTTGTCACGCGAGAAGTAGAGCGTTAAAAGATTACCAACTTCGGCCTCGAAGTGTGTTTCCGCGATGAGAAAACTCTTGGGAATCTTCTTTTTTAATTCGGCCGCGAGCGACACCAGCAGACGTCGGCGAAGCACATGCAACGTTTCAGGAAAGTGTTGACTGCCGACTGTTTTCGAAGTAACCTAATATTTTAGTAGTCGAACTACATATTTTGTTCCTTGGCGCCAGACAACCACATATGTCGACCTAAATTTAGTTCTTGAACTTCTCTTCGTCCCGTCTCTACTCGTCATCGTAGAACTGTCTTTTCTTTTTCCTTTTTCTTTTTGCCAAGTTTGCTTTATCGAATGGTTGGAATATCACTCTGGTCAATTACCTTCGTTATTAAAAGCAAATGTCCAATGCGTTGGAAAAAAGATGGAAACTATGGAGCGTAGAAACAGTTGAAACATGAACGGCGCGACGAAAAGGCTTCGAAAATGCAAATTTAAAAATCAAATCTTCGAATCGGTCTGAATGGCGCGAAGCTTGCATTGGTAAATGGAAGTATTATTATATAAAGCACCGAAAGAAGTTATCTAATCTTGACAAAGGACGTCAACGAAAAGAAGGGACAAACTTAACGATCGGTCGGACAAACTCCTCGGCGGCTTGTCGACTCCCCTCAAGGTCGACGAGAAGAGTCTAATTGTCTCTTCCAGAAGAGAGACTTGGCAAGCTTTCAAATTTCTTTGCTTACAAATTCATAAGGACCTCGAAAAATACACCTCCTCTCGAAGGAAATTTATTGAAATTAGTGCAATTAGCGGATTCTACTGGATTCACGGACAGGAGAACGCGGACAGTTGAGACGTCTCGTGATATCGATCCGTGCATCGATTACACCAACGGTGGAAGTGGAAGTTCGAGATTGAATGGAAAATATTGAACGAAGTATTGCAGACTCCATCGGACTTTGAGGAGACGCTTGTAATGTCTGCGACGCGCTTCATACCGTCATCGAGTAACATATGATACAACGATGACGTCTTTCTTTAATTGAAGGAACGCGTTAACAACCCGTTGGAAAGACTCGTAAAGCTGTCTTTCAAACGTAGAACCATAAGAAATTTAATCCAGAAGAGCTCTCACATCCTCAACAGCCCGTTTTAAACAGCCACCATTGTCTTTCTCACTTCAACCGACCCATCGACGCCGGTCGAAAGAAAGACGCTCGTGTAACCCCATCGTGTCGGGTGATAAATTCGTGCGAGGATCCTACACAGTTCCGTGTTCCTTGGGCATTAGTTCTTATCCGTTCTCTGCGTCTCTCTGTCTACCCTTTTTTCCCCTCCACCGGTTTTTCATCCCCTCCACCGCTCGGAGGCTCGCCCTCTTCCGCTCAATGGAATGCGCCCATCGTGGAAAATCGCACCGGTGAAAAGGTGTGAATCTCCGGCCCTCAAAAAAGAACGACAATGCCCGTGTTGGCGCGGCACAATGAGCCTCTAAACCCACAATGTAGCCACTGTATCTGTACGAACGACAGCGAGAGGGCTTCTCTCCTCTCGCGCGCCGCCCCCGCACACCCCCAACCCCCTTTTCATCGGCACAATCCTACCGGCAAGGAGTCGAGGATGCCTGGATGTTCTCGAAAGCACATTTTTCAGCCGCATAATATTTATTCGTCCGCGGGTTGTATCGCTTTAAAGTGGCACCGGTGAAACCGAAAACCCCCTCGTGGCTCGACACGGAGACACAGACGACGACACGAAAGGACGACGAGAAGAAAGGTTTAGGTTAGGATATTCCTCCTGATCGTGTCTCGCAGCGAAACGTTGCCCCGCGCCACTGTGTCGTCCAATTTCTAACTACCGTCACCGCCTATTTCTGTCAAAATATTTCTAAAGTTACGAATCAACTTCGTACCTTTTTACTCCTCTTTATCTTCCCCCTCGTCGCGATGTTCCATTCTTTTGGGCACTCCTTTCTCTGTATAGGAGTACATTCATGTAACATCGCCCTACGGGAAAGGGTTCGAAATTTTTACGTTCCGGCCTACCGTGCCTTCCGCTCTCGAAAGTACGCGTAAGCGTGCAAATCGGTGTGTGGCGGATCTCCGTGTGGCCGTAGAGCGCATACCAACGCAACAGATCATTGTTCGTTGTATTGTCAAGCTCACAGGACATGGCGTCCTGCTTTTTGTCGGGACCAGCTGAGTCAAAATGGCCACCGGTCGATGACGTCACGATTTCGCGTGCTACACACGCAATAGGTACACGAATCGATCCCCCGTCTACGTATCGGATACCAGCCAATAGGCTGGTATCCGATACGTATACCAGCGAATACGTATACCTACGAATAAATTTCGTACGCGAAACGTGTACGTTCCTTCGTCATTCTCTATTCTCTTCCCAAGTTCTTTTCGCTCGAGGAAAATTCTATCAAGACCAGGAGACCGATCGCGAACGGAACGTCGCGAAGCTAATGACCTCTATTCAGATCGTGCCGTTAAAAGTGTGAGCGCTTCTGGCTCTCGCTTAAAGCCGCGGGAACTACTAAATTCACCGGGCAAGAACGTGTAACGAGTTCCTATTAAAAATAAGCGTCCTTTCATCGGCTCAAAGTTTCAACGTCATTCAATCCAAAAGATGAATTTAACCGGTTATTAGAAAGGGTTTCATTCTACTTGGTCATAATTGCGTTTTGTACGTGTACATGCAGATAGGTGTATGTAAGTGACGTTAGAGAAATTTAAAGTGTGTATGTGTGTGTATGTGTCTAAATGCAGCACGTTGCTTCTTCGAATTTCCCGTTGGGAATGAGCGAAGATATTCGGAAAGACATTGAAGAAAAACTTGCTACTGATTAGTCGTACTTTCTATCCGTTCATCTGCGACGAACATTCTTGCCACGTATCTACTTTAAGTTCTTCCTTGTTTAAGGGAGAAAATATAGTTACGCATTCTTATCGAACGAGAACACGGCAAGTGTCTCTAAAGTGTCGATCTTTTCTCGCGTTTTAAAGCGAAATTCTTCTTCGGTATTATGGCCTGCTTCTAAGGTTTTCCTTACGGGTGTGTACATGTTTATTACGGTGCTAATGAGCACCAGCTAGTAATCAAAGCAAATGTTTCATCACACGAGTGAAAACCGTTTGAAGGCTTTTCCTTTATGTCGTTTGGCCTTCGTCGCGCGACCCGTACGCCTCTATTTTTGTCCTCGCTTCTAAACTTCGTTTCACGTAAACGCCATCATCGTGCACGCTCGTTGATCGCGCGCGATCGAAGGAAACCCGACGTTTTCTCTTCATTTTCCTTCGTTTTTCCGCCGGCAGAATATTTTCAGCGAATTTCTTGTTTCTTTTTCCTTTTTTCTTTTTTTCGCAAATCAGTATGTTATCTGCTGGCGTGTTTTTGATTACAATTCATTCCCCATGTTTACCCTGCCAGCCGGTGGTACAGGTTCGTGCAGACAAACCGCTGCTCCAGGCACTGACTGTTACTAATTAAGGGCGGTTTCAGTACGCGTGTTAATTCTTAATTAATATCTTTGTTGCCTCCTCCGACGTAGCAGCCCTCGGTACCCATTTCTCGTTCGTTCTCGCATTCTCTCTCTCTCTCTCTCTCTCTCTTTCTCCCCTTCTTCTCACTCTCTGTTTTCATCCTCCCTCTTTCTCTCGTCTCTGCTTCTTCTCTCCCGCGGCAACTCCGCTTTCTCACTTTTTTCTCTCCTTCGTTCTGATTCTCCTCGTCTCTGCTCCACGTTCTTTCCTCGCTCTCTCTCGCGCGTTCAACCCTATCTCTTTATCTGTCTTCAGCAACACCCCAGCCCTGCACCGTCCACCCACTTCTCTTCTGAAGTCTCTCGAATGAAAAGAGATGTATGGGAACACACGCGCATCTCGAGCCACTATGATAGGTACAATCGGTCACGAGTGACGAAAGAAAAAGCAAGAAAGGACTGCGGAGGAAGCGCGTTCCTCCGATTTACCGCTCAACCGTTTCAACCGGAGAATCTCTTTCGCGACGAATCGAGGAATCGTTGGTTAACCCCTTTGTCGCTTAACCCTCGTGATTCCTCTTTCTCTTTCTCTTTTTTTCTTCTTCTTCTTCTCTCTCTCTCTCTCTCTCTCTCTCTCTTGTTCCATCCCCTCTCCCTCCGATACTTTCTCGCAAGCATCTAAATTGTTTCCTCGAGCTTCCTTTCGCTTCTTGAATGAGGAGTGACAATTAATTACGAAACAGCCACACTCATCTCGACGTTCCGCCATGGAAAAAAAAAAATAATCCTGCCAGTATTCGGCTAAGAGTTCTTTCTTTCTCGGACGAGACATCACGGACTCGATCTCTCCCCTCTCCTCCCCACCCCCACGGCTCGATCCACGCTTGGAAAACTTTCTTCTGTTCGACCGAGTGATTTCACCGGCAAATACTCTTCAATCGTAATAGCCAGCGGGGACTCTCGAGATCTCGAGCGAGCCTCGCGCGTACTATTTCGCGAACAACCAACAACGTTCGGCACCACATTGAACGGTGGCCCTCTTTGAAATCGAGCTCTTTACGACAAAAATATCTGTAAAGCCGGTGACTCGTGCGGCTCTATTAATCAACCACCGGTTCTTTCTTACGTCGTTCGGTTCTTGCTTTTCGTTCTCCCATCGATGAATGATATTCTCTACTTTTCTTTCCACCCTTCTTGTTCCCAACTTCGACTTTCACCTTTTCTCTCGTGCATCTGATTTTTCTTTTCTTCTTTGCTCTTTGCTTTCCTATATTACGATACGTATTGCGGTACGTCTATTACGTTATTATTATGCCTGTCATTTAACAAGGAACCGTAAGTATTAGTTTTACTGATCTTAATTCTCCCTTTTATTTTACCAGTATCCCTTTAGTTTTTAGTCTACGTGCGCATTTGTCGCGGTACAACGTTACCCGTCGTCCCATCATCATTAATTTCCTTACAATTAGCGACAGAGTTAATTTCTGCTCAAGAAACTTCATGTCATTCAAAACTAAGCTATACAATCTTAAATATCATTTGAACAATATCTCCAATTTGGCACAAATTTCTGCATGTCTGTATCGTTGTTTTTACTTTATTACTACATTACTTCTATGTTTCTTCTCTGTATTTTCTTTTCTTTTCTTTTCTTTTCTTTTTTCTTTTCTTTCGTATAATAATTTTTGCACACTGATCGCTATCCTCACTGTCCGTGAATAATTAAATAAACAAATCAGCTGCAGCTTTATTTGTTTCGTCGTTGCGTTCAAGGCATGGTGAATGGTCCATAGTTTTTGACCTTGTTTACTCGGTATTTCTTTGCTCTTTTATTCATTTGCTCGTCAGTTTCTTCAGCCTCAGATCATTATCGCAAGATTTCCTCTAGTCTCTTCGTGTTCCTCTTCAATTTTCTCTCCTGCGTCAGTGGCAGCTAGTCTCTTGAACCCGAACGGTGAAATCACACCGCAGGAAATAAGATGATTGAATCGGACATCGGGAATACCTTGTAATGATGAATCTCTGAAGCATTCAGAGGTTTAATAGATTCTGACGATAGTAGAAACGGTAGGCTTCTTTAACATTTCTATCGAAATTGTCTTGTCCATTTATTTGATATATCCCCGTTGTTACTATTATTATTATTATTATTTTTCTGAATATTTGTAATTGATAAATGTTACAAGAATCAGATTTTCCCGATTTCGTCGATCAGTTTGATTAATTACTTTTCTCACATACACGAGGCATATAGATAGGTATAGTTAATTGAGATCATTTTCTTATATCCTGAAAACGCAACGCAACGAAGAATAAAATTATAATTTAATTAAATTACGAAAATTAAAAAAGATATTTAAAATCAAATTGTTATGCCACTGTAATTTTTTCAATCCGTCGCATTATACCTACCTTATGTTTAATTTGATTCTCAAATCTGTCCCATTCGAACATCAGTGTATTTGAGAGAGAAAATTCCCTTCATTTTCAGAGCAACATATCAAATTTTTCTATCTTTAAAAAACTGAATTTTCTAAGAGACGCTTATCTTCGAGATCGATACCGAATCGATGCAAATTTCTTACAATACGCCACGCGGAAATATTATTGTCTATATCATTGACTGCTTTTCTTTTCTTTCTTTCTTTCTTTTCTATTTCTTTTTTTTTTTTAATACAATGGAATTGTATAATTGACGTAAACCGAAGCTGATAGAAAAGTAGGTAGCATCCTGGCAGAAACTGTCGTCCACGGAAAGGCTCCCTTGCTCCATGTTTCGCCGCGTCTCCAATTTTCCAGCCGGCTTTTCTGAGCGTTGCTAGTACCATCCCGGGAGCCATGCCAGTCTCCTTTTGCTTGTAGAATCCTCCGGTATTTTCCTTTGCCAGCAAATTGGACTATTACGGTAGCGGCTTGTACCTCGGCGCCGTGTCTTCGCNGCCCCCCCCCCCCCCCCCCGACCGCTCACGTCTCCCGTTTATTCGTACCCTTTTCCACATCCCTCGACAGAGGTCCTCTTACCTAGCGGGCTCAAAGTGGCGCGCAGTTGTTAAAACAACCAATTCTGTCGGAAAGCTGCTCGTTACGGACGCCTCTCTCTCGGTCTCCTGCGGAATCCTTCGTAATCCTGATGGCAAACCGTTCGCCGTTCTGCTGACGCAACGGAAATGCTGGCCAATAAAATCCCTATCTTCCACGGTTCCTTCTTAACGACGCACTCTCAACACAGGGCCGTGATCGTTTCCCTCCCAAGGGAATTGAGAATCTTTCCTGTAATTGGTACGCGTCTTCTTCCGCAGCGAGCTCGTCTGCATTTTTACTCCCTGCTGGGGAACTCGTCTGGCTCGAATACAATTGGTTTCGTTTTTTAATTGACTGGCCGTCTTGCCGCGAGTCCTGCGGACACGCAAGACACACACAGTCTTGACGAATTTTCTTTCTTTCCACCGTTCGAGGAGCGAACGATTTGGATTTTAGTGGTGGGTGTGGAGGTGGAATCGAATTTCCGAGAAAGAGAAAGTATCCTGTTACCGATTAGCGCTCGAATGGGGAGGGTGTGGCAGGCACCCTGAATTTCCCGAAATATTTTGACAAGAAATTTAATATCGGGGTCGCCGAGAGAACCCCGGGACCAAACGAAATTATACACGATTGCTCGTAGCTGAAGATGCGCATGGCCTGTTCCAAATACACAGAATAAGTACGTATACAACGAGGTTGGAACGCACCCGCGTTAGACACAGGGATGATGACCTACAGGAAATCATTTTCGACTTGTCGTCCCTTGTTTCGAGCGACATCGTTCTGCGGGTTAAGCAAGCGGAGCTTAATGGCTTGGAAAAATCGGAATCATCGCCGGTATGAATACGTAATCAGTTTCTCTACTTATTCCTCGCCACGTGACGTCATCGTGTGAGCGATGTAGCCCCGTCATCGCAATCGAGACACTCGTTCCCTACACTTAATGCAAATTCGCGTCTTTGTAAATCATCGTGCTGTTACCACATTATTTTTACGCCGCAAATTTCCTCTGAGAGAGCCACGGTGTTACACAGTGTGAAGAAAGAATTGTGAAAAGTTTCTTTGCTCCTTGTTGACTTGAAGTGAAGTCGCCTTATGAAATTATATCAGACCCGCGATAAATTTCGAACATTGGGTTTGGCTATAGCACTGCCAAGAGTAGACTCTGCCGGATAACTCGAGTGAAAAGCATCGTAAGCTCAGCACGGTTACTGGGCGTCTTTATGGACACGATCGAATTTCTCCAATCGTTTGGAACTTGAAAGTGAAGCTGAGACGACCGAATTTCGAAGATATCGTTCCGAGGATAATACGCATTCTCTTTCTACGTAATTAAGTATCGAGGTATTTTAAAAAATATATCTTACCTGGACTGGTATTTGAGAACGAACTCTTCGATTGAGAGAAACCTGGAACAGAAATCCCGTTATTACATTATTATCTGCAAAGCAAGTACACATTATAAAATGTGTATACAAAAATATTTTTAATAACCAATGCGGAATAGCAGCATCCCCAATTTCCCTCGATATATAATTATAATTATTAATTTATTTACATTTGCTCGTGGAATTTAATTTTAATCATCAACAATCCTATACGGTTTTCTTATTTTGTACAAAGAATAATAAAAATCCACTGTATCTTGTGCGTGCGTATATTTTGAAAGTTGCAGCATGGTTTCAAATCACACGACATACGACGTGTAATAACAAAATTCCGCGCGATTTCAACAAATTTTACGTTTGGTTCAGATGGTGAATACTTTTACGTCACGAGTCACGATAATAATCCGTTACGAATACCAGAGATTTTAGCAACTAAAAGAAGGAAGGCGTCGCACGAAATAAAACGTAACGCGTGCATGAAATTCGCGAGATGAAAAACTTAACTAGAATTCTATGAAACAGATTTGAAAGGGAGTGACACACGCTGGTACTCCGCTATCTCGAGGCTCGACCCTGATTAACGGCTTCGCGAAATTAACTCGACAATTATTTCATTAGTGCTAGTAAGACATTTTTCATCCAGTCTCAATGGCCTTTGGGATCCAGAGAGAGGGAGTCATGTACCTATACATATATATTTATATATGTAAGTATATATAGGCTGCATATATAGACGCGAGTCGACTCGAATGCGTTACCCTTAATGATTCGACCAGAATTAACTGTAATTTAATTAATTAAAATCTCATAAAAAAACACAACGGTCGTTTTTATATGGAACCAGACGTGACCTAGGTCACCTCGTTAAAATGATTATCGAAGTTCGTGCTTTCGCGTAGCTGTAATTTAATAATACGGAGGGTCGGACTCTCGCGATCCATCGGCGAAAAAGATCAGATTCGATTAGGACTTTGATCGTCGTCGAAGCTCTACACTCGAGGCGCAAAGGCGTGTAAAAGCGAAATAACGTCACGCGGAGTACGCGTGCTATCTTAATTATTTGCGTTTCCATAATCTTCCATTTTCAACGAGTGACAAGCAGCCTGGCCCTCGCGCCGAGGCCGCAACAGTGATATTCGTAATTAAAGGCAATTTTGAAAACCGCGCGATTCTTATTAGGCGCGCGAATTGGTTGGTTGGTTGGTTCGTTGCTTGCTCGTGAGATTTCACTCGTTAGTTCCGCCGTTCCTGCGGATTTAATTGCCCAACGCGCGCGCGACAGAACAAATCCGCCCGTTAATCGCGCACGGGATTCTGATTCACTTTGTCGACGACCGGCGTGCTTTCCCATTTTCTAAAAAGCTCGCATATACGCGGCATATACGCGTACACCGTCTGTGGCGGCGGTAGTCAGATACGCGGCTCTCTTTTCAGAGATCGCGGTAGCCCCTGGAACGGAAATAAGTCCGCGTATTAAGACGTTTCACCACGGCCATTTTCTAATAAAGTCGTTCCCGTTGGTACGGATGGCTCGTGGGGTCTGAAAAACAGGGGTTGAAAAAGATTCTCGCGTTCCTAAGAAGGTTAGGGGCTCGTTGCCTCCAGTCGGCGGAGCGATAAAGAGCAAGCGGCACGGGACGAGAGGGGGGTCTGGGACACGAACGCAAAGTTTCGCGTTTCAGGAACACGACTCTGCGCGAGTGTACGGGCAGCTCGACACACCACGACGAGGCCTGCCTCACGACGTTGTTGTAGTTGTAGTTGCGTCGTGGCTGGCGGCCACGGGGACGGCGGAACTCCACCCTCAAACGACTTTAACGAGCCGCCGTCTTAAAATAGGGATGCCGAGCTTGTGCCGAGTTTGCGCGTTTGTTTGATAAATTAACCCAGAAAAATATGCTCCACCATCGGAGCACTTAACAAGCCTTACCCGTCGAGGAAACCATGGCAAATGTGGAACAGGGATTCCGTTGATACTCCAACCATTCGTTGATTAATAAAACACACGTTCGAGGTGATACCTCGTTGGAAACGTGCACGATGGGGAAATCTTCTTTTTTTCTTTTTACACGTGTCCTGGCATTCGTTGGCGACGCTCACAATCGCGGGAAATGGAACGGGATACATTTGTTCGATCGCAGGATTCCGATCAGCGTGTGCTGTTCACTTGAAGGTTCACGGAACGAACGCGTGTCACGGGGCATTATATCGCGGTATTATTCTGGTTTTCCTACGTTCCGTTCCGCCTTTCACGGAATCCGGTGTCCGTGCTCATGCCGGGTGAAACTTAAACCCCAATCGCGCACACTGGATGGAAGGTTACGGATTTTTTGAAAACTCGACAATACGTGGGCACGGCCCGCGCCACTGGTGACAAGACAGGGGCCTCCATTGAGAAAAATCCACTTCCTAGGTCTCGTGTTACCCGGCGTATTTTGACAGGATCTCATTGTCGTCGCGCGGCTAAGCTCCATTGACTCTATTATGGGCCTATTAGTATTATACGAGGATTTGTGGTTACTCCATGAAAAACGTCCTTCCTTCTACCCTGCGCTCCTTCACGGGGCCTCTTTCTTGCCTGAAACCGAACGGTTTCGCCCACCTTCGTTCATTTAGAACGCGTCCCGGCCGTTCGACGAGCAATTTCCATCGACAGAGTCGAGTCAGCTTAGGTAGCGACACGTCTGCCCGATTTATCGCTTGGATCGTTAACACTCGGATTGGCTACCTGCGTAAAAATCCTCCCTGATCCCCGACTAACGCGGCAAATGGTACATCCAAATTAAACAAAACGCGAGACGGGCAATTAGCCCTTGAGTGTCCCGGGGATTTTCAGTGTATTATTAACGCTCCAGATAACGAGCACTCTGTAATCGGACTCAACTGAGATGGCTGAACGGGCAAATAATTACCGACGTAAATAGCAAAAAAGGAAGAATATCGCGTTGGCCTGTGAAAAGAGTGAGCCTCCATCACGCAGGAGATGAGAAATAAACTCTATCGCGAGATCCACGTTGACGGGATGAGAGAGAGAGAGAGAGAGAGAGAGACCCTGTATACGGTATACGACAGTGTGAGATCACGCACGCACGCACGCACGCACGCACGCACGCACGAACGTAGTCGTCTGCATTCGTAGACTCGAAGAGTCTCGCGCCAACGGGAGAAGCTACCTTCGTTTTCCAAGTCGCGAGAGCAAGCATCGCGGAATGAGCTGCTACTTAGAGAGAACGGGTGGAAACGCATTCACACACCGGCATGCAATCAAAACTCCTCGTGGCTGTCGCGCTATGCACGTACACGCGTGCACACGCGTGTGAATCCGCGTGTTCTCGTGCCCATTCATAGCGGTGCAGCGGTAAGATTTGCTCGCGACTCTTCCCCGCGTGCGAGGAAGCTGCCGCGATTCCGTGGAACGGGCGAGAGAGCGAGAAGACAAAGCACCCGGGGTGACGCTGCCCGGAGAGAGAAAGAAACAGAGAGAGAGAGAGAGAGAGAAAGAGAGAGAGAGAGGGATGTAGAAACGGCGAGAGGGAAAGCGGAGGACTACGGCGCGCGTGTGTTTGAGGCGTGAATTCATGTATGCTCGCGAAGCACTCTTCACTGGGGACAATCGAGGTGTTGGACTGGAAATCCATACCAATTTGAGCGACTTACGGTCGTTCGCTTGAAAGCCTGGTATGTACACGCTGCCACCGGTATACACGAACGTCGCGTATACACGAGGCTGTGCGATCTCTCCGGTGTACGCGCGCGCTCGTTTACGCACGCATCCAGAGCTAGGCGCGCGCGAACCCGACGCGATCAACGTTGCGTCAACGCCTTGTCCCTTTACCTGTTTCGATTTATTTTATCCAGTTTCGTCGCGAAACCTTCTTTCCTCGTCATCTGTTTGCAGTTACTAGACCCTCGACTGTGCGATTGTGCGATTGTGCGATTTCAGTCGCGCACCGTCTTGGGGAGGGGGGAGGGGGAGGAGGAAAGATAGCAATTAGCGGTTTTCATTTAACTATTCCGCGGTTTCATTTAACGGTTCCGAATTTAACTATTCCGCGCAGCGGAGCCGCTTTCGTGGCCGACACGAAAGCAGGGAGTAAAGAATTATACAAAGAGCCGAGTGACGTAGCGAGATTTACACTAGAATTCTTGAAGGGACCTCCACGGGGACAAAAGAGGCTCGTTGACGAGCGCTATACACGCCTCCTACTTTTCAGCCGGAGTATGAAATTAGTTACGTGCACGTGGGGGAAAAAGGGACGTGATGCGGCATAGAGCCGAGCCCGCGTAATCGACTCGGAGTCTCGAAAGCCGGTCAGTATTTTCAATTACTTTGACCCAGTGACGTGTACCACCACCGTCGTCTCACCGTGTTGACCGAACGCCTGGCACGCCGAGCGTTAATCGACGCTGTGTGTCGGATTAATACCCTCCGGTCGTGTGATCGAAGCTGAAACCAATCCTAGCCGCTGTTACAAGTCGATATCCGATAACTACAATTACACTCAATTTCCCTTAATTTCGAGGGATGCATCGATCAAGCAACCGAGACGCGGCGAGAGTCCGCGCGATTCCAGCGACCCTCTAATTAGCGATCGACGATTTGCAGAAACGTCGGCCGGAAACGGCTGCAACACCGGTATCGAGCAGAAAGTTCCATGGTGCGGTGTGGACGCAGCGCAGGCTCGTGGTAATGGACATAGTTTGCCGGTAATGTCCGAGACTAATTCCCGTGTTATTTCATTAACGTCCCGCAGCTCCCCGAGGGGTTAGGCAGCCACGTCGGCGTAACACAGCGGCAACCGTGCTCGAGCCTCGCGCAGCCCCCAAAGGGCTCGTATTAGGCGCGTGTCAAAGGGTGAAAATTTACGAGGCGAGTAGCAGCCGCGAAAAGGCCGATTGATAGTTGCCTACCTACCGCCATCGTCCATGCATACGCGCCGCCTTGAAATAATTCCGGCGAGTTTACGTTATGGTGGAACGTGCTTATACCCAGCCTGTTAGCGCGTATGACTTGGCCGAGGGGGAAGAGAGTGCATACGAATTTTCCGTCGAACACGGAAAGGTAGACGCCAGATTAAATAATCAAGTAACTGGATTATTACACCGGTGGACATCGGTTGTCGCTCGATCGCGTATCAACAATTGGTTTCGTTCGACCCTTCGATCGTTATATATATATATATATATATATATATATATATATATATATTATATTACAATTACACTATTTTCGACAAACCTACGTGTGATAATTATTACGCGAAAGAATTTCTGTTCCTACCCATTCTTGCTCGAACGATGATGACCGAAGAGATTGTTTTTGGATTTGTGTCAAACAGTTATTTCGTATTTTCTGCGAGCGAGCAAGCGAGAAGCGTGCAGGGACGAGAGATTTTCGTCGCGTTTCATGGATTGGTTTGTTCGAGCGGATTACACGATTAGACGGGAGAGGGTCGTATGATTGACACCGCGACCAGAGTGTAATGAGATAAATTCGTTTCTGGCTGAACCAGGGAAANGATTGTTATATTTGTAAATGATAATTTATTTTTTTTCTCTCTATATATATATATATATATATATATATATATATATATATATATATGTATATATATATGCTACCTACACCTACATACGTCCTATCTCACGTTTCGATCAATGCTTGTTGAGGAAAAGTAGCTTCTCGCGGCCGTAATGGAAACTCGTACGTACGATTTAATATATTTAAACGAAGTTAAAGCACGCGAGAGGATATCGCTGTGAACAGGTATATTCACGTGAATGTGTGGCGCGTTAGAAAAAGAAAGGAAAGAGTAAAGGAAGAAAAAAAAATAAGAGGAAAAAGAAAAGAAGAGAAAGACGCCTCTCCGAGACGAGAGACTGAATTTTCCTACTTCTGACGTTGAGCACGCCCTGGCAGTGTTATCCAATTATTCTAAGTTGTTAAGGCGAGTTAGGGCGCTTAAGGGACTAAATTAAGACATTCCGCGCGACAAATCTCCCAAGAATCTCAATTAACTTCTCCCAAGGGGTGCCGGTACTTTAATTAACTGTTTAATTTCATTTAATTTGCATTCGCAGTTGCATAACCCACCGAACGAGATGACCAGTCCGCGATATACTTCTTCTTCGAAGTGAATCGATCACGCCATTTGTGTCATCCATTAATTTTTAATTTTTACTCCAACTTCCATTCTCCAACTTTGTACATTGCTGTACATCCCCTTCGGAGGCAGAAATTTCAAAGTGAAAGTGTTACGACATTGTGACGACGAGGCTTGAACGCTCGTGCTCCTCGAAGAGGTGGAGCATCGTGCATGGTGGAAGAAAGTGTCGGAGAAACCGTTCACGGTCCTCGTCTCAGCCGCGCGGTATCGGTTTCAACGAGCACAGTAGGCTAATTTGAATTGCAGCGACTCTTACGCACACGTGATCGCGCAAAATCGGCCGTGTATACGTAGGACGGAAGGAAACACGCGGAACGCGCGGAAGGAAATACAGGGCAGAACAGAGGGCTGGCTAGGTATTCGTGTCGCGAGTCTCTTGTACGTGTCTGCAACCACTTTCCTGAAAACAAAGCCGAGCGAATTCATAATCCGCTAATTTGTTCAAGATTTTTTGCTCGAGTGCCGGCGCTTGCTTTGTCACAAATCCACCGTCGATGCCGGAGCGCGCGTGGGGCTCGCGTTCAAGCCGCTTTGAAGTACTAATCAGTATCGACCTGCGCCTACAGGCCGCACCCCTTATCCGTGCTTCCACCATCGCCAACCGCCCACCTCCACCCTCCGCGCCCTCCCGGCTAGTCCCAGACTTCTCCCTTTTTTCCAACCGTTCCTCGACTTTCCGTCAGAAACCATTCCGTCAGAGGCGTGACGAATCAACGTGCAAGTTCTCTCGTTTCTTCTCGAGTCTACTCCGTTAACCTATCCTGTTCGTGATACCTGGCGTCGGTTTTGCAATAGAAATTGACAGATATAGAAAAAGAAAAAAAAAAAGAGGAACGTTACTAATCCTCTATCGAATGATCATTGGATCGAACACTATCATCGACATGGAAGGTAATTAAAAAAGACTACTTTCTAAGATTTTTCATCGAGAAGTTCCCATTCGTGTTCGAATCCCTCTTAGTTTCTGGAAAATAATGGTCAACGATTAGAACCTTGGAATCCTTGGAACAGCAACGGTGTAAGAACTCGTACACTTTGCCAATCCCTCGGATGAAAGGGGTACGCGGGAACAATGGAGGACCGATTGCGGCACGTTTTGCGGAATCGTTCGCGGAGATGTGTTACCAGGACGATATCAAGCGTGAGAGAAAGGACATGGGGCAGGGATAAAAAGGAGGAAGCCGAAAGAAAGTTGGAGAAAGAGGTAAAAAGGGGAAGAAAGCGAGGGAAGGAAGAATCGAGGCGCCGCGCCGCACCGAAAGCGCGCAAGATCGCTGCGGGAGGAAACGAGCGCGCAAGCACAGAGGGAATAAACGAAGAACAACGTTGTCGCGTGGCCATGTGTGAGGGTGTAATAGAGAAAGTAAGGGAGAAGGAGTGAGCAAGAGAGAGAGAGAGAGAGAGAGACTGTGGGAGCAAGAAAAGGAGTGGACCGACGGGAGTGTGCAAGGAGACTTCTCAGGCGTTGATAGGCAATCTAGTTGATTGCCAACTTCAAACGAACCGAAAAAAGCGGAGCGAGAGGAGAGACGAACTGCTGTACAAGCCGCTGGAAAGGCAAAGCCTCGACACGAACCGGCGTGAATCTCGGAATTTTTAGACAATACGATCCGCACAGTTCCTGCATTCCGACCCTCTTCCCCTTTCTACCATCGATTAACGCGATGCCAAGTGAATCGATCATCCGGCATTTACCTACCATCCTTCAACATTCATTTCGTCGTATTATCGCGTATGTTTTGTGAACCTAACTTACCGAAATATAATATTATGAATTTTATAATATTTATATACTGTACGTGGGGGGAGGGGGAAACTACTCGTACGCTCGAGCAATAACTTTCGTTCAAAGATCTTTCTCGTTCCGCTTCGTTGATATTCGTTGATCAGCCTGGATCAGTCCAGAAATTTTCGATTTTCACAAAGTGGACAAACAACGTGCCAGCCTTGTTGGCTCGAATTCTCGTGCTCGAGAATCCATTATACTCGAGGGACAAAGGATTCTTAATCGGCGAGCGAGCCAAGCGGACTCGGAGGGTTGTTCCACGTGACAGATCCTGCGAAATTGTCAACGTCATGACGCGTAATCGATCTCACGGCGATCGATATAATTATTATCGGGAACAAATCGAGCGGTTGGCTGGTCTGTACTCTCGTCTTTAAGTCTGCCCAAGATTTAAGACAAAAAGGAACGAATGAAGTGCGCCAAATAAATGCTGTACTGTAAGACGAGGTGCTAGAGTGACGTTTGAATGGAAGGGCAGATCCTTTGTGCTGCACCGGGAACCCGACACCCGAAAATTGTTCTCAAAAATTCGTTATACGGATAAAATCTACGCGCTGCTCGAAGTATCGTGTTATATTATTGCTATAACATTTTTAAAAATACGCTCGAACGACTTACAACATTGACGTTTTAAATAATTTCCGTGTATATAATTTCTGACCTCTTGCGAAGAAACATAAATCAGTCTAGGAAGATTTAAGATCGTTTAATTGACGGTTAAATGTTCTTTATACGATTAATCAACGTAAATAATTTTTATAAGCTTCTTCTCTGACGATTCCGTAAGCAAGCAGTTCGAAAGTTGGCGACTGTATAATTAACAGGAAAGGATTTTCAAGCGAATGAATCAGGCGGGTTACTCCGTGCTGGTTGAGAACAGTTTGCCGGAGTGCGGCCATTTTTACGTTTTGTCGACGTTCTTTGTGTTTTGGTGAGACATTGCAGGTCTGCCCAACACTCAACTCATTATACCACTAATTATTCATAACGTTGGGGATTATTCTGACAAAAATATTCAATTCCCACAGTGCACTCACCCCATTACTACCCTTCTTTCTTTGCCTTATTCTTTCTTCCCGACTCATCTAACGTATCTGACGCTAATCTCTCGAAAAAAGCAGCCAACAACTTTTTGCTGTTCTCGAAGGATCGCCGTTCGATCTCCTCCTTTTGGTTCTGTTTGCTCTGTTATATCACGTCGCAGCTGGTCAAGCAACGTGTCCATTTGTTTGTACATAAGTCTAGAAAGTGATTTCACGAGGCGTGAAGCTGGGTCAGCCGACGAGAGCTCCTCGGTTTCACCCCTAAAAACGGGCGAAAACTGGCAACACAATGGAGTTTGCACGTGGATACGTAGGAAAGTCGCGCGTCAATTTTCAGTAACACGATCTTGAGTGGCTCTCTGTTAAGTGATAGCCGTAAGTGGCACGTTAAGTGCTCGTTTCACGGTGGGACGACGATACGCCTATTAATTTACTTCAACGTTCGTGACACGCGAGGGTCACGGGTTCATCCTTGTCTAAAGATTGAAACGCAATCCCCGATAATTGCCGATCAATGCTTTATTACGACGTATCAATACTCGTGAATCGTCGTGCACCGCCTGACAAATGCGTTGTAACGTGTTCGTTAACCGCGGGGGGAAATCGATGGCCAGGTTCGAAGCTGCAGGTTTTTAATTGGTTTCTCGGTTCTTTCTTCCCCCCCCCCTCTCTCTCTCTCTCTATCGTCAATGCTTAAAGCGGCTGGTCTAAGGAGCAACGTGTTAAAAGGAAGTGCGACTTGTATAGCAGCAACGTGGCAAACGTTGTTCACGTTCCTTTCGTTTTAAAAGTTCAGGCCACTATTATTGTGAAATTTTCGCGTCTAGGTGCGAGAGGGCAGCTAACGACGCGATACCGGCGAGACGCGTTCCTTGCTTCGTTGAACGCGGGATCGGTTTCTACGGACCTGCCTCGTCAAGATGTAGGTCTTAACGAATGTGTTAAGATTGAATGAAGTGGTTGCTTGTTACTCGGGCCACAATACGCGCACGGTTTGTGTAAAATTAATTATCAATTCTTCGCCGCCCCCTTCCTCCTTCCCTACCACCCCACTTCCCTCCCACCCTCCCCCTTTCGCCAAATGAAAGAAACAGTTAGAGGCTCCATTCGTGGAATAAATGGTACGGTTATAATTGTCGAAGCACAATGGGCCACGCCTCGCGAGCGAAACGATGTGACGGAAACAATGTCATCTTAATCGTCATCTATAAATAAACGGGGCGAGTTTTAATGATAATGACGCATTACGCTCGCCACACGGCAGGCATGGCCATTCGCCCAAGTTCGTTGGAAATAAGCAATGAGAAATTCGCGACAGAATCATTCCCCTGTGAGACAGCCACCCGTGCTCGGTAATTATTATATTGCAAGGTTGGTTGTACGTCCTCAGCGCAGATCTTGCTGATTTTCAAACACGTCGTAGAAATCGACATTCTGAACAATCTTTCCCTCTCGCGAGATTGTCGGGCTCCTCCGAGATGGTCGCGAAAAATACTACAACGACATTTTGCCTGTATCGATGCGTCCGTGAAAACGCATTGGCCGAATAAAATTGACCAAATTACATCTAACTTGTAGTTTTTTTTTGTTGATAGTTAAAAAATATCCGACGATTCCGTATTCCATTGAATTATTGTCGATACTTACTGTTTATATACTGCTACTTGCTAATGTTATTCTGCACTCTGACTTTTTGATGCTGACGGCGGGCCTGTTTCATATGCGTTGATTGGCGAATTATAGCAGAATTATATAGAATCACTTTAGAACTAACATCACTTAAATATGTTTAAGAATGACCCGTTAAGATTTCTTATCAGCAAGAAAAAGCGAGCCGTTACACGACTCAACGGAGTTGTCTGCCCGCGAAATTAATGTTGTGCATGTCTGATTGAAATGGGACGATTCCCCTAATTAATGAGTGGACTGTAGTTCTGCGCGGACTGATGTATGCCATATGTTGATGTTTAACGCGTATCGTTTCTAACGTCGAATTTACCAAAACAATTCTCCATCCTAACAAGAAGTTTAATTTCGTTTTAATTTTGTGTATTCTGATTGTAATTGTTAGAACCGTCTCGCGATCTGATGGAGATTGCTTCGACGGTTTTTCCGATTCTTCAAGCTGTCCGCTTCAACAATCATAAATATCTAAATTGAGACAGATCTCTTCAGATTGATAAGAAATCTCTTTGGTGTAGAAGATTTTATGTATACGTTTGGGCATGTTATAATTAATTCTTATCTTCTTTTTTTTTATAATAGGTATAGAGATATTTTACAGTTGATTCGGAAAGTAAGTTAACGATCGTAATTTGTGGGGAAATAAACATAGTTGTATGTAATAATAATGATATATATTTTAATATAGCAACAGATTCGGATAGCGATTAATAATTAATAACGGAGGAAGTAGAATCATTGCTGATGGGGCGTGTTTCCTTTGTACAGCGTATAATCACTAATACCATATTATAAGTGATACAGACAAAAGATAAGAGTCGATTTTATCTTGCCGCAGTAAAACGGCCTGCAACCCATACTGACGGATGTGCTTTCACGGACGCACAAGTAATAAACGAAAACATCATCGTAGTGGTATCGAGAGTTTCTTGCGCATATCTCGCAAAAAACTAAAGGGGTCCAATATTTTTGCGAAAGAAAGGATTGATTTCTACAACATTTGAATCAAATTGAAAATCAAATGTATAACTGTATAATTACACAGTACTCTTCGAAAAGAAAGTCAATAATGAGATGCAGCATGTTCGATACTGGCAGTGAAATTTTAATGTAAATGAAACTTTTGAATAACGAATAAATTTATTAATTGGGATAATCGTGCCTCTAAATTATGTGCCGCGGCAATTTCAACCGTTTTAAGAGAAATCTAACGACATCTGTATCCAACGAGAATGTGATCGGATGTCAATGTTTAACTAACATTGCGTAATTCAGAAATATGAATACCGAATATACCGAATGTACAAGCTGCACCAGACCTCATTGACTCGACTAGGATCGAAATCTAATTAGCTCTTTTCGCTGAGTGAGTTCTCGGATTAAAATCGAGAATAAGTCGTCTTCTAGACTGAAGTCTGAAATAAAAGGAATGATAGGAAGGATCAACTCACCATGGGGTGGCGTGTGCTGAGTCGGACTGTGCTGATGATGGTTCGCGGTGACTGCGGTACCCGGAAGTACGTGCTGCGCGTGTGCACCCGGATGCACGTTGACACCGGCCGGTGAGGCCGGAAGTTGTCCCGGTTGATGTACCTGATGATGCGGTACATGGTGTGCAGGGTGGGGGTGGGGCGGCGGCAGGAAGGCAGCCGCGACGGCCGCCTGCGCATTCAGATAGGCCATCCGCGAGGCCGTGAGGTTGCCCAGATTCCCAAGATTCCCCAGATTGCCCAGATGATTCGTCAGGCTAGGCATGTAGTCCCATAACTTGTGATGAGGCGCGGTGGGCGCGTAAGAAACGGCGGAGACGCCGGCCGGTGGTGATCCTTGTGGTGAGCCGCGATCAGTACCGCTTCCGTTTCCGGCACCATTCAGCCCCAGCAGCTCCTGGATCGCGAACGGCGATCGCTGTGGCATTTTTGCGTTTCTCTCGATTCTACTGACCGTTCAAAACAACAACGACATTCTTCTGTCGTTACTTATCGTTAATGTTTCGACAATGTTCTCCGATCGTACGCGCGTTTTCACCCGTCAGTCAGTAGGAGAGCACATCTTCAGAGGTGGTGAAAGGCTCGTTGAAAGAATAAGTTTGAAGAAGATCGTTGCTCGTTTCGCCTGGACCTGCTCTACTCGACTATACGACGCTACGAGTTTGAATAGTGTTTGTCGTTGCTCTTTCGTCTCTACTAACGTCTTGATTCCTAGGAACTTTGTTTAGAAGCGATTTCGCTGTCGAGTACTCTCGGAAACGAGAAGGTTCGTTGGGCTTTGTTCTGACTGTACTCGATGCTTGCAGGTNTTTGTGGTGATTTTAAAAATCTTATAATGATTTTTTTTTTTTTTTTTTTTTTTTTTTTTTTTTTTACAGTCAAAAGAACGAATAGAAAAGAACGAAGATATTATCGTTGCTAGGCCTTGGCATAACGCTTGCTCGAGATCCGACGGTTTCCAGCAAGCGGCCGCATCGTTTTCAATAGCTGTAGCAACTCAAAGAACGCTAGGAGTCGATTAATACTATAGGCTCGCTGTGAAGCAATTGCTAATTGAGCAGTCCAGTGGATTTCGTAAGATATAGAACGTACTCGTTCACGTACGCGACTGAATGAAGAAACCGACTGATGGACCCGTTGGCGGCCCTAAGTATTTTCATAGATCTCCATTATTGAAAATGCGTCGAAAATAAGTGTTTGTCGATTGCGGGAAACTATTAGGGTGCTTAGCGTAACGTGTTTTTGACTTATCTTCGTTGTAATGGTAGAAGCCGGCGAACCGTCGAGCGAAGAAACTCCGGACAGCTTTCAGCAAGCGACGGCAACCTGAACGACGACTCGGCAAAACAAATCGGCTTCTCTTTTCGTCGCAATCGTTATTACCCCGTGTTTCCTTTCACACTAAAACACATCTACTGTCTAGAAACTATGCGTTTAACCTCACACTTTCGTCTAGTCTCTTCGTTGAATGGTGGTTTCGTTGTGATCAGGTACGGTTTCCTGCGTTCATCGCTCCTCGAGTGTACCAACCGGTAGACTCGTTCGTTCACTGAATCAAACTCGTTCTTCTCTTCGAAGACAATTAGAACCTTATCTCCGTTGAGAAATTCTATTCAAGCTCCAGATAGCACGTGATGGGCCTTGCTCATTGTTCCTCGCCACCGAAATAAAACTCTGGCTGGGCCTTAGCGATGCGCATGGAAATTCGTAGAACCGCTCTCTTTCATTCTTCTCGCGTGGGGATTGAATTTCAAGGACACAACGGAGTCTTCCTCGCCTCTGGTAAATCCCTTACTGAACTGGAAAGGCACTCGTGCACTGAAACTCTCCCGTCGGTACCTCATACGAAACGAGTCACGAACAACATCCAGCGACTGGTTGCGATTCTCTTTTTCATACTCCTTTCGTCAACGTCTCGCACTTTGTTCGAGTGTCCCTCTGCTGCCTCGAGTCCTTCCGTCGTTCCCTCGAGTTTCTCCCAGAAAAATCGTGCACTGGAAACGTCACGACGAGTCGCCGGATTCACCGAAGCCAGCTTCACTGACCGCCAGCACCACCGCGGCTACTCGAAGATCAGACCAGTAGTAAACTACGTGGATTCGCGCGACGAGTTCCCACGAGTAGTCGTGTCTGGATCTACTCACGGTGCCGGCCACCTCGGAAATTCGATCCACGAATACGAATCGAGCTGCGTGTTAGATCAGAAAGAGAGAGAGAGAGAGAGAGAGAGAGAGAGGGAGAGAGAGAAAAGAGAGAGAGAGAGGAAGAGAAAGAGAAAGACAGAGACAGAAAGAGAGAGAGAGAATGAGAGAGAGAGAGAGAAGCCAACGTGTGTTTACTCTCGGAATAATGTGTCTCGGTACGCTAACGTCTGACTGTCGTCGTGTGGCGCAACCGTGTCGTCGTCGCGGCGATGGGCAACTGAGCTGCCGAGCAGCACGGGGTTGCTCGACTGCGCGGCAGCCAACGAAAAAGGGAAACCCCCGGGGGCGGCTGTGTGCCGTACACGCACCCACACATGCACCCTTCCGCGGAGGGTGGCGTTTACCCGACCCACACGGATCCCCTCTGGCACCGCTTGCCCCCTTCCCCTTCTCGCTCCCTCTCCGTTCATCCTCCTCTCGTTCTCTCTCGCCACCGATCCCTTCCCCTTCGTCATCGCCTGCCTCCCTTTCTGCTCGATGCATACACAACCCCACTCTCGGCCCTTCTTTTCAGCACTCGTCGTCCCCTCGCGACAAAGGCGCCTCCGCTACTTTACGCGCCGACAGTGGCCGTCTCGCATCGCGGATTGGTCGGTCTTTTGAGACGGCCAGCCGGGTAGACATAGCCCTAGTTACCAACGAGAAGGTGGGGTCTGCCGATGTCAACGCCTCGATCGGTTACGCCTACGACAGATCGGTTCACCACGGCGAAAAGATCTCGGTCTGAAAGCTTCGAACTTGAGTCGCGCTTCTTCCTAACTCTCACGGAACTCTTTAGTCCCCCGATGCCGGGCTGAACGTCTGATGGCTGACACATCGTGCAGACACACGGT
This sequence comes from Lepidotrigona ventralis hoosana, assembly GCA_002806875.1. Classification (NCBI taxonomy): domain Eukaryota; kingdom Metazoa; phylum Arthropoda; class Insecta; order Hymenoptera; family Apidae; genus Lepidotrigona; species Lepidotrigona ventralis. The sequence continues at coordinate 223 of NIPQ01072530.1, read as the reverse complement.
GACGATCGTGACAGACTCGTTGCAGAAAGACAGTTGCACGATCAGCGATTAATTTCATGCGATTTCATTACGTGCAACTTGAAACAAGATTATTATTCGACGAGGACGAATTTGGTTTTACAATTGCGATTCGTTGGAATTCATCGATCGCATCTTATTGCCTCTGATCGACTAAAATAGCGACAAAAACAGAAATGATCAAAAAAAAAAAAAAAAAATTGAA
>NIPQ01072449.1:0-23803 GCA_002806875.1 Lepidotrigona ventralis hoosana | reverse complement strand
CTTTTTTAAATGTTGATTTTATCATTTTTTTTTTTTTTTTATCAAAGCGAATAAATCTCAATATTTCGGTAAAATCATTCCACGGCGTTGGAAAAGAAGTTTGGTCCCCATTTTCTGTTACATGAATGATATATGAAAGTTCCAAATTTTTTGTTTCGTTGCAGCCCGTGCGTACAAAATTCCAAATTTTTTTCACCCAAAACTCGAGAAGCTTTTAATTCCGTGCGAAATATTATACGGTGAAGCATAAATTCTAGAAATGTGTGAGAATTTGTACGAAACTGATTAATTCGAGTTTGGTAAATAGATTGCAGGACTATTTTACACTTTGACAAGTATTCTATAAATATTCTATAAGTATTCTAATAAATAAAAATAAAATAAAATTCATTATATTATTTCTTTAGTTATCACTGCAAAAGTCATTACATCATTGCGGGAAAAAAACAATGAAACATGAAATAGAAGTTTTTAAACGAAATTGTAAAACCAGTCATTTTGACTAATGTGGTAGTTCTAGTATTAACGCGCGTCGTATGTTAGCAGCACGGCGAAGAGGGAGGATCGTTGTATCATAAAGATCATTAGATCTTTCATGCTTTTGCTACCGAAAGCAGAGATGCTCTCCGTTGAACGAGCTGCGCTGTAAAAGTGATCGAATTGTTTTCCGTTTTAAAATGGAATCTTTTCTGACATTTCGACAAGGGTTTGTTTAACAAACTTTAATTTTTCAAAAATCGAAAATCTAACCTTAAATATCTTTAAAAGATTAAAAGACAGTATAGTCTTCTTCTAATTAAGAAAGATTTTTTTATTAATAGGAGTATTCATAAGTAATGTTCTTTTTTCAAATTTAATAAATATTGTCATCTAGAAAATAATTTAAATGAAATAAAATTTTGTACAGTATCAAAAAACGACATTACTTATGGATACCTCTAATACAATAATTTCTTATCGTACAAATGTTCCATATTGTGTCGAATAGAAAAAGTAAAAAAAGCTTGAAGTCTCGATGGCTAAAGTATATTATATATTGAGAACTTGACCAACAAGTGTTTATTAAATTAAAAAACCTGTCTCTTCGTAAGAAGTAAAACCTACTTTGACTCATATCTATTAAATATCTCCGATACTCACAAGTGGTTAAAACATAAACTTTATAATGTTATCAGCTAAATCATTGAAGGGCGTATTCGTAGCCGCTTCTTTTAATTTGTTCAAAGATTCTAAATTTGATTTGATTTAAAATTCGAATGCAAACTTGATTTCAAATTCCTTCTGCACGATCCATACAGGTCGAACAATTAGTCAGATTGATATCATGTACACCGAGGTAATTTAAAGTAGCTGTCAATCGCCTGTCTGTTCGAGAATTCGGTAAAATCGATAATCACGCGTTTACGTGCAACGTGGAGCAACCTGTATCCACGAAATACGAAGATGTATGGAAGGTACATGGAGAAATGGGAAAAGTCCACGTGAGAACTGGGTTATCTGGGGATTTCGGTAGAAATTTCTAACGCCGTTTCTCTCTCTCTCTCTCTCTTTCTCTCTCTGCGCGCTTGTTCGATAATCTTCGATCCACTTTACATTTATATTATCGTGGATCGCGGCGGGACGATAAATCTGGATCGAAAGTATCGCGAAATTCGTCCAAGTTAAATCGATTCATCGACGAAGAAAGAAAGAAAAAAAGAGAGAAAGAGAAAAGTAGAAAGACTTATTTTACCTACTCGACGATCTTACGAAACTTTCGACAAAACTACGTAACGTGCTTTCAACGATTCATGGAAGTCGTGCTCATTGCGTTTGACGAACGAATTTCGTTTAGAAGCTCGAAACGCTTGGACGTTTTTTGAGAAATTAGAGAAGGTAGATATTAAAAATTAAAGAGGCATACGAAAGGAAGTGTCTCGCGTGTCTTTTAATTCGCAAATAAGAGATTCTAACCATGTAACAGAGTGTGGTGGAAAGTTTCTTTTCAAAACTTGACCAATTTCTCTCCGATGTTGCTGTTATATATTTTTCTTCTTCTCCGGTGTTTAAAAATTCAGAATTCTACAGCTTGTTAAAATTTAACTTTTAATAACTCTCGAGCTACGATGTCAATAACGTCAACGAAATTCTTAAATAAACGAGAGACCTCGATAGAGACAGGATTTCCCGTGAAGGGAGATTTTCTTAACCGATTGTGAGTGAGTCGAGCGTGTTACAGGTGTGTGTCTTCATATTTCGGGACGTTATTCTATAACGATAGTCTACAATAATGTTCCATCATAATATTCCATGTCTATAATTCTCCATATAACGTGCCATTGTTTCGCAGATTAAATGTAAAGAGAAAGTTTCGTGGATTCGCGAAACAGTCATGAACAAAATTCTACATCCCATTCTCCATTATATCCAATAATTCCATATTTTTCAATTATTATTAACCTACACTACTTGCAGACCATACGTTGACCCATACTACTTGCTCGTGACAGCCCATACGCTGACCTACACTGCTGCAAGTAGTTGCAGCTTACGTTATTGGAAATGGTGATACAAACAACTAAACAAATTGTTTAATTGTTTGATCAAACAATTAAATAATTTTGTTGTTCTATCAATGCAATTTTTGCTTTCTATTTCTTTGATAGGCGAAAGAGTAGAAACTTATATTATAAGCTTGCGCTTGTAACATTGAAATTTAAAATGCAATATAAAATTGGACATTTTTTTAACTTTTTTGGATCGTGATAGTTGTATAACGTATAATCGATCCAGAAAGTCACTGTATACACCTGGTGAAAAATTGTGAATGTTCTAAATTCTCGCAAATTTCGCAAAAAGGAAAAATCGACAAAATTTAAGGGAACGTTCTAAAGGAGGCTGACTTCAATCCTCAAAGACCGTGGTGGATTTAATTAATTAATTGAGAATTTTTCAAAGTGCCTAATGTGATGAAAGCAGAAGTGTTGGCGCTTTGGAAAGCTTTGGAGCTTAGCTACATTGTCCCGCAATTCCTTCGTACGAAATTAGTAACGGTTTAAAGCGTCGACGAATTTCCATCGAATCTGACGACACTGCGTCAGACGAAAAAACTTTTAAACTACTGTAACTCGTCCCTGTTCTGCGTCAAAATATTCATCATATTTTTTTTCCTTCTTTTTCTTTTTTGAAAACGATGACCTACATTATTTTTACTGGGATTCGGGCTTTGTACCACTTTTGCTCGTTCGCCGGAGATTTATTGCATCGGGAGTTCGTGTTTTTATTTGTTACAAAGTACGTGTCTCGTGTGTTCTATAATATAAATGCCGCAAACGCGTTTAGAAACGTTTATTGNTCGTTTTAAAAAAAAAAAAAAAAGAAATGTCAAACGACGGGGAACGTTGTAACAGCACGATTCTTGACGTTCGAACGAATTCAGCGTCCAGCGAAGGTCAAAGATCTTGTTGAATTTAACCATCGTGCAGCCTCTCACTTCAACGCGTGACAAACGACCATTTTTGCACGAACGTCAGTTTGACGGAACGCGTCTCGTTTGTTTAGCGGATAGAATGATGGAGCGGAGCGTATTTAACAATAAATATATTATTTCAACAACAAATAACCTGGCAGCCCCGGCTGCTGCATTTGTAATTTATATCGCGAGGATGCAATCCGTCCGAGGCTCGGCGATGATGTGATCGATGCCGCATTATTTATAGTCGGAGACGTGTCGCGTCTGTTTACCGCGACCGCGCTAGAGAACCGTGAAATTCTACGTACCTGTGAAAATTTAATAACCATCGTTAAGCATCGTTAAACATCGTTGGGCAAACAAACCCAGGCAAAGAATGGATTTTTAAACTCGTTCGAGTGATATATCAATTTTCGTATCGTTGAGGCGAGTTTCAAGCATCGACTTTCAAGAACGACTTTTTTTCTCTCGTCGTTGAAAGGCGAGCGCGATTAAAGAACTTTTAAATTCGAATCAGAGTTTTCTTTTTCCTTTCTCTCTTTCTCTCTCTCTTTTTTTTGCTTCGAATGTTTTGCACGCGTTTTAAGCAGGGCAAAGCGTTACAGAGCCGTTTCATTTCGATCTCGATCCCTCCCCCTTTTTATATCTGTCGGATACTACACTAGGCGGAACGCTCCACTCTCCTTCGCACTTTACGACACTACGTCCCTTTTGGCTCCGTTGCACCCTTTCCCTGCCTCCCCCTCCTCCCTCTTCCCTTGTTTCCAGCTTTTTGTTTCTCCCTTTGAAACTTTTTATAGAACTCGCGCCGCTCGACACACCTTTTCGCTCCTTTCTTTCGTCGTTTCTGCTGAACACTCGGCTCTCCTCTCCCTCCCTTTTCTTTCTCGCCCTCTTCTCCCGGTTCTCGCGATCCTCTCCAACGACTCGTGCTCGCGCAACGTTTCTTTCGATGACCTAAAATCTCGCCGCGTGTCCCCGTTGCTCGTGCAATTCGTGCACGAGTCGCTTGGCTTTGGGACGAGGCTCTCGAAGAATCGAGCGAGCAAGGAACGAGGCTGCGGACGCCAGCTTTTTCGGAAATTGTCGTGCGCGTTCTTTCCCCTCTTGCTTGCTTGCTTTCTTTCTTTCGTTTCTTGTTCTTCTTCTTTTTTTTTTTTTTTTTTTTTTTTTTTTTTTTTTTTTTTTTTTTTTTTTTTTTTTTTTTTTTTTTGCTTTCTTTTAAATTCCATCGCCATTGTACGGAGTGTGTCTTTAGAAAACGCGGTACAACGCAGGGAAAATTCTGCATGAGAGAGAATCAGCCAGAGAGGCCGAGGAATAACGGCGTCTTTTCATCATTTGCAGACTTCGTTTTCGAGGAAATTGAATTTGAGAATCCTTCGAGTAAACTTGCCGTGAGTGATTCTCCGGACCGGAGAGGAAGGAATAATCGCTGCGAGGACATTCCAACAGTGTGCAGTGTCACGTGAAAAATGTAAAATCCAATTTCTTTTTTCTTCCTTTTTTTTTTCTTTTCTTTTTTCGTAAGACATTTGATGGAACTTGACTGAGGGAACTTGACTTGACTATCTTTGTGCAAATGAACAACATTTCGGGAAAAATAGGACCTTTATAGAATATTGTTCTATGTAAAAGATAAGACATATATTTTTTTATTTGCAATTTTATTTGTCAAAATTAGTCTTGACTAATAATGTACAAATTCTATGGGAAGATTCTATGTTATCCTAATTTAAACTGTGTGTAATTTTATATACATCTTAATTCTGCAAATTGCGCAATTCTATGTACTATGTACTATTCTATGTATTTTTCACACAAATTTCGTTCAGTTCGAAATTTGCCAAATTTACTCAGTATTAAATCTCGATCGAAAAGCAGAAGATTCTAAATAGGATTAGAATACTTTACAAGTTGAAAGAATGTTACTTGAATTTCCTAAAGCGTGGAAAACTACTCTTCTTTCAAACATATACTCGTTAGATTGAAGTCAGATTCGCGAACAGACTCCTTTTCCTCTTCTGATTCAAACTTCATTGACTCCGCGGCGAAGTTAAAAAAAAAAAAAATACGGAAACTACGAAAAGTAGAAAAATCAGAGGAACAATCGTTCCTTTCGACGTATTCCAGCGGATTCTAAGATCTTCGTATCTAAAGTCAGACGAATATTGAAATTACAAAGCGCAAGAAGTCGAAGCCGGGTATCGTGCATCCCCGATGTACTCTTGTTATATTGAAATCAGAAATGCATCGGATTCCAACTATCTAGAAACTTTATTGGGATTACGGTCGGAGGATAGAAAAATATCGAGATCGCTAAAGTACGGGGAAAGTGGGACGCGATCCCTCCCCTCTCGATAAATTCCCATTTACATTGAAAGTTTTATTTTCTCCTTTTTCCTTTCTCTTCGAAGTGTTAGCGACGCTGCGAAGTTGAGAAAAATATTGAGATCACCGGAGAAATAGACGAATCGGAATATATATATATATTACGGTTGCAATTCAGACACATTTTCCATATTCAAATCCTGTGCAAGTTTCAGCCGAGTCCGAAATTCATAATCTACAGAAACATTTTTTTTGGGGAGGGGGGAAGTTATGGTTTCAAAAATTGAAGAGTATAAAAAGTTCATAAAAAATATCCACACTCTTATTTAAAGTAGATATATTTTCTCATTGAATTTTATATTTGGTTAGATTACATTCATCTTTGACATATTTCTCTCAAGTCAATCGCGTCAGCCATTAAAAGTTGTACAAACAATGATAATAAAGATAATTGTACAAAAATTACATCACCATTGTATCGGTCAGATTACGAATTTTTATAGACTACAAATTCATATTTTTGAGAATACAATTAAAAAGATAGAAGCTCGGTAGAAAATTGTTTCAATTGCAGTGCATGTTACAGAAAGCATTGTACTTTGATTATTTTACATAGTTTGTGTATATAAACGTACAACGATCCGCAGTGTAATAATAATCCCACAACTTTCTATTAATAAATTGCTGAAAAATCGGTGATTCCAAACTTTAGGGAAGATTTCCATCGCGACGATATTTCAGCAGTCTACAGATAAATAAAAATATTTATTAAAATAACAAAAAGCCTAACATTATGAAATTTACACAATAGTATTAATAGTTTCTCACATACAACGGCCAAACAACACCAACAATCTGCCAATAATGGAAAGAAAAAAAAGAAAAAAAAAAAGAAAATAGTTTATAGGATCGATATTAACTTTCGAGAGGATCTCTTTCGGATATTCCGACGCCGAAAGATGCGGAAGAAAACGAGCGTAGCGGGCGCATTTCCATTATTTACCGAAGGAAGGATTATCGTTCTGACATGCAGATCGTTCGAGCGAGATCTCGCGGTCCACGCAGCCCCGGCTGCTAGATAATTTATCGCCGATGGGGTGTGTGTTGCGCGCGCGTTGTCCGGCGCGATACGACATGAACCTGAAAACACGCGGGCAACGTCGCTCCGTCGTGATTTATTAAGAACCGCCGGCGTCTGCCCGATTTATCGAGGAACCTCGCGGCGATCCCTCTTTCACCCTTTCACCCCCCCGTTCCAACAGGGAGGAAGACGAGAAGAAACGCTTCTACCGCGAGAATGAACTAATGACGTCGTTTCGCCTGTGTGCCCCGTGCGTGACGAGTCGTGCAATCGGTGCGCGAAATTGGAAGAAGCAGAGGAAGAATTCGAACTCGAACTCTTTCCTCTTGCTTCGCAAAAATCGACGATTCTTTACGTTCTCGTTTTTTATTTTGTCGTCGTTATTTGTTACTGAGATCATACAGACAGTTCTTCTTCGTGTCTTTTCCCTTTTATTATTATTATTATTATTTTTTTTTTGTAGCCGAAGTATCGTTTTTGTAGAGGACGTATCGTTCATATTGACAATTGAAATAATGCGCGTGAGTATTTTTCTTTTAATGGAAACCACCCCTCCTTTTGTATAGATTAAATCCTTCTCGCATATTTATATTTACACGTATTGTATGCATTAAATTCCTCATAGTTTTTTTGTAGTGTTACATCTTTTTCCAATGTAAAGCGAAATGTATGATTACGATGATGTAAATCACCCTTTCGTACATCTTCTGTGTTTCAAATAATGCCATCTGTATTTCACAACAATAAATTGAATACAATAATGTACGTGCTGATTATAAATGAATTTTGTAATCTACTTTCGACGTAAATACATTTATAGAATTTCATCGTTTTGACAAAAGTATTGTTTTCAAATAACTGTGTCAGGACAAAAGAGCCGTGTCATTAAATTTCTAGGATGCTTTCTGCAGAGACAATTGAGTCGAAACATTTATTCGCTTCGATATCGAAGTCATCGGTGGGTGCGAATTATTCCTTGGAATTATGACTTCTGCGTATGAAAATCCTCGGATTAATTTAAACCATAGTTTACATTTTAAGTAACGTCTTAATTTATCGTCATGTTACGATTTTTCTCAGCCAAGTCAGATAAATCAATTACCAGATGATTCTGAGGAAACGAAATTTTTCTTTCTCTAGGTCTCGTGTCAATGGTTTTCTGTTTCTATAAAAGACGTTTTTACAAAATTAAGCGTAATAGAATTGTTTCTATTCGAGAGAAAAATTCGTTGATACCTATTGCTATACTTTTAGTATAAAAAATTCTTTATTACTTGGAGAATATTCCACACGCTTTGCGATACACAAATTTTTAACTCTGAAACCTCCTAGTACATATATATATGTATGTCTCAAACACTGAGATCTCGTTTTCAATCGTAGAGTGGTATGAATATGCTCTATAAATATACCTCTTAATCTAGCGATTCACATTCTTTTTTTTTTTTATCAAAGCTTCAATTATACTTATACTGAATGCAAAAGTTCATAAAAAACAGTAAATAACACGAGTATTCCAATAAAAATTCGTCTTTCGAAGGGGTTAATTCGCCTAGAAAGTAACAATTTTCAAACCTGGTCAAATCCAGTTATTACTTTATACTCCAAGAGTAAAACAGTCTCCTCTAATCGTACTGTGTCTCGATTTTCAAAACCAAAGGAAATCCCAAGCCATTTCGCGACGCTTCGTTTAACTCCCTATAAAGCATCAATTTTCTCGCTGTTCCCGAAACGATCGCGTCAAACTTAACCAAACCAGTTATTATTTTACGCCCGCATAAACCCGTATAATCGATCCCCATAAAAAAACGAAATCCCACGCGTTTCGCGACCCTAGATTCTGCCCGGTGAGGCAGTAATTTCTTCGAAACAATCGCGTAGCCGATTATTATTTTACACTCCTCTCTGTGATTCTAATCGCCTGTCGATCCTTCGAGTGCCTTCTCTCGATCATACAAAATCAATCGCCTGAAAAACGTTTCACGACGACTTCACTCTGGCGAAGCAGCGATTATCTCGCCATTCTCGAAACGATCAACGTCAAACCCCGCTCGATTACCAATTACTCCTTGGTCCTCTCGCGAGAGAGCTGAGCTAAATCCTCGTAGAATAATAAAACGTAGGTCCTGCCATAATCTTAGAGTCCCGAGTGAGATGTGCAGCCGTTTTTCAACCATCGTTTCGACGATTGAAAGTGGAAGTTCTACGTGATCGAGAGAGGTTGATCGGTGAGCCGAGGTTAGAATCTCGCGATAATCCCGCTCGTTCTGCGGTCGATTACCAATGAAACGACATTACGCGCTGGCTTTATTACGAGTCAGGGGCTAATTAAACGGCGAACGAAACTATCCTATCCTTTGGCGAAGTATCAGTCCCCTCCCCTCGTTCCTTCGTCCTCGTCGCGCTGCTCCTCGAAGCTCCACTTTGCAAAAATATGCAGTGGAAGCTCCAAGGCCCGCTTTATTACCGGCTCGGATTAATTAAAATACTATTAAACGGAGTATCGTTAATTTCCAGCCGGTAATTTAATAGCTGCCCCGGCACGTGGTTCTCGGATTTAATCTAACGACGGATAGAGTTGCGGGCAAACGACTATACCACGTCCAAGCACCCTCGGCCACCTTCAGGATGTGTCTTTATGGTCGATACGATACAGTCGTCCCACTTTTTTCTTCTTCTTCTTTTTATTACGTATCTCGATGAGAAACGGCATCTCGTTCTTTCAGACGTAAAAGAGTTTTGTTAACATACACGTTACACACAAAAAATTATAATACCATAGGCTTCTTTTTTTTCTTTTCACTAAAGTTCTTTCGTATTTTCGGAATATTCGTTGGGTGTTGACTTTTGTTGAAACATTCTGTACAGTATCCGCAGTATTGCCAGTGATATTTTTCAGGGAAAATAACTGATAATGAATATGTGATTTTGAAGTAGAAACAGTTCATCGTGGGCGGACAATAGAGTTGTTTCTCATTCTTTCAGACGTAAAAGAATTTTGTTAATGTCTGTATATAGAAATCTTTTATTTATCCTTTATTGAAACATTCTGTATAGTAGTATTTTCAGCGATATTTTTCACGGAAAATAATTAATAATGGATGGAAATATAATGTGTGACTTTGAAGCAGAAACACAGTGTGAAGTCCGGCGTCACAATGAGAACAGTTAGTTAAATAGTGTTATGTAAAGCAGGAGATGGTCACATTTCGTTTATACGCTCCCGCGGGAAAATTCCCAGAACAGCTACGTTTGTTTCGAAACTAGAGAAATTCAATAATACCTTGTGCAACAAATAATCTGTCAGTTATAATTATAAAATACTCACGCAATTCGAGGAGTGAAATATAAATTCGAAATAAAAGATGTAATTGCAAAATGTAGTACTGTTCTACTTAATTAATCCTCAAGATAGAGTTGACCCTGATTGACTCATATGTCAATTAATTGATTCTGTTCAGAAACCTTAGGACATGTGCTGTATTTGTGCAACAAAAATAGTATAATAAATACGGATTACAAATCATATATAATGAATACGCGACGTAAAAGTATAAATTATATACACAATATAAATTGTGCAGTAAATGTAAAACGTTATTTATACAATAAAGATTCTGTTAATGTACTAATATATTGTATTATTATATTATTGTATATTGTACATATATTTTATTACAAAATATGTACACATGATAATATTTTCCGTTTTAAAAAATTTTTCCGGAGGATACAAATAAATAAAAAAATATTAAGTACATCAAGTATGCTTCTCCGAGTGTTAAAAACCATCTAACTAAATAACTTTCGGTATGACGCACAAAATGATCAATACGATGCACAAATTAACCACCATTGAACAGTTTCAACAATTGAACAGTCTGAAAAGACCTCAACATCGTTTCTTCGAATGAAGAAACTCGCGACGTTTCTTCCACGGTTCGCAGAGAGAAAAAAACAGGGGTGTTCGCGATAAATTTATCTAGTTCACGTATTGAATTTGCACACGCGGGATGAGTTTCGTGGATACAGAGGGCGCTGAAATTTCGGCCCCTTTTAATCTCGTATATACGGACGCAATAAAACGCGGCGCTGGGCGTTGCGACGAAGACAGGCCCGCGCGACAACGCGCCTCGGCAACGCGTTGACACGAGGAACATGGTTCCCCGAATGGTAATCCGGCCGGAAGATGGACGATAACGCGGTCCTCAACCTCCGTTTCTGGATCGAATTCACGGGATTTTATTCCGCGACCAGTTGAAGGGCCACTTATCCGCTCGATCCAGTTTCCTCCCCTTCCCTTTCTCTCTCGTCCGTTTTCTTTCTGTCTGGGGCAGCGAGTGCCCCGAGACTTGCGAGATTACGATTTTCTCCCCTTCTGCGCGTCTACCTATCCCCTTGCCCCTCTGCGCAGCGGAGTACTTTGTTTTTGGCGAACCAGCAGAATGCCAAGGAAAACCGGATTTTTACGGGATTCCACGGGTGGATTGTTCGTGACCTGTCGGGGATTCTGCCTGTCGCGAATTTTGGATGATGCGAACGATTGACCACGAGTTCCGCGTCATTCGCTGATTACGGGGAAAGATTTCGACGTAGAATTATCAAAATAATCGGCGAAAGATTCACTTCGAAGAAATAGGAGATGGATATAAATAATAAATAATATTATTTATATTATAATATTTAGTATTATATGTATTTTACAATATTTAATATTTAATATTATATACATTTTATAGTATTTAATATTTAATATTATTTAATGTTATAATTACAATATGTAATATTTGTGAAAAATAATATGAAATTAATGAAATATATTGTTACGATTGGAAGAAGAATTTTGATATAAAATTGTTGGAGAAGGATATATATGCAATCTTTTCAAAAATAGACATTGAAACTACCATTAGATTATCAGTTTAAGTAAACAAACTAGCCAGATCGTAATATTTTGTAGAAGATTCGCGAGTATCGTATGAATAGAACCTTGAGTTCTTCTTTCTTCTCTCGCGAATTTTATACTTCAGTCACCAGCAGTTCTGGCGTTCAATGGACGGTGATACACGGGATAATGGTAATTTCCATAAAATTTAACAAAAGCAACGAACACGTGTCTCTTGTACTAAATATATATATATATATATATATATATATATATATATATACGAAATATATATACGTAAAATACACGTGCGAATTTTATTACCTTCTTTTGTCCAATCGTAAAAAAATGTGATTCATCAAATTTTTCATACTGGCGGTATATTTACGTTGCTTCGAATTTTAACAACGGAAGTTACATATTTTAATTAAAATGCTGGAACAGCCGAACACCGTGAAAGGCACGGGGATTTCAGGGGTCGTATTTCACATTGAATTCTTCATTCAGACCGTTCGAAAATTCTCTGTTTCGAAAATTTCGAACGGGATATACACACCCCGGCCGGCCATTATTCCCAAGTTCCCTGTTGTATAATTGGAGAATACGAATGTCGAAGCGATGATTCGATGGGATCAATTTTCCACGATATTATGAAGGATTGTTTTCCATATTACAATTTCGAATATTGCGAGAGCCGAGGCCGAAATAGACGTTACATGGCGCTGGTTAATGTTGAGCGCGAGGGGGCGCGCGCACGTTAATGCTAGATTGAACTGTTATGAAACCGTGAATTGCGGAATCGCCCGCTAAAGACTGGCCATAAATAATGCAATCGGCCGCCATTATCGATTAAATAGGACGCTTTGATAAAACGATACCCGATATTACTTTGCCAACCATTCCGCCGGTGAAATATTCAACGAGAATTTGCTATTCAAACAGCCACGTGACTTCCATCCCTCGTGAATCGAGTAAAAATCTTACAAAATCAAAAATTCTCCTTTTTTTTTTAAGCAGAAAAAAGAAGGACGAATCTCTTCTTCGCGTAAAGATTTCTCCATTTTCGAGGGAAATTCTATTTTGCGAAGGACCTCGCGTTTTTCGTGAAATCCTCGGGTCGATACTTTTTGTCGACTCGTTTCGTGGGAACTTAAGGCGCGATGATTTCAAACGGTCGATTCGTAGAAATCGTTCAACTTGGGAATTTCAGTGGAAAGCAGCCGCAATCTTTCTGGGAAACTCCGCCGGGGAATCTAGAAATTCATCTAGGAACTATAGCGGTGTTGTAGGATGTGAAGGTTCTCTGTTCGAAAATTTCACGCGATTTTCCTGGGAAAATCTAGAAATCTACTGGTACGGTTCGCTGGCTCAGTTATGGTACCCGTTGCTACTACTTGCTGCTGGGAAAATTTACAACGTGAAGGTTTTGAACAATTGATTTGTAAGTGAAAATTTTGGACGATCCCCATAGTCACGATTACACTAAGCAAATTAGAAATTTATTAATTATCTTTGTTGGCAAAGTTATGATACTCTCTACTATTTCATTTTGTAAAAATTTACAGCGTGAAGATTTTACACGTTTGATTTCTAATTGAAAATTTTAAACAGTTCCACAGTCAGAATTACACTGAGAAAACTAGAAATTTATGAATTTCCTTCGTCGGCGGAGTTATGGTACTCTCTACTACTTCGTACTGTAAAAATTTACAAGATTTTAGATAGACTTAATTTGTAATTAAAAATTTGAAGATTCTAGACACTTAACTTGTAATTAAAAATTTTTCGATTTGAAAATTTTAGACGATTACGCTGGGAAAACTAGAAATTTATGAATTTTCTTCGCGTCGGCGGAGTTATGACGTTCTCTACTACTCCGTGTTGCGGAAACTTGCGGTATGAAAGTTGAAGGCAGCTGGCTTGCAAGCAGAAAATTCTTGAAAATTCTAAGCGATAGCAGTTTCTAAGAAATTTTGCTAGGAAATTTGCTAAGAAGGCAGACTTGCGGTACTGTTTGATCAGCCATGCTTTATTCACCCTCGCGTGTATTATACCTCGCGATATTTAACATTTTAGTGTTTAAAATATTTGCTGTTACGTCGCAAGTTATTTTACTATGCCGGTACGCGAGCGACGTAAAAACGAGTGGTGAAAAAAGTTGGAATCATCGTGCGTCGCGTGACAAAACAAAATTGAAGCGCGATTACGATTAAACAGTCGTTTTACCTACTGTGTTTCAATGTTACGTACACCTTGTGTGCGTGTTTACAAAATTTTCATGCAACTGTTAATGGCCGAGATCGCACAGAAAACGGCGGAGAATCCCGAGGAGAGAAACCGCAACACCACCGAACAGTGAAAAAACTCGGTCAAGTTGCTAGAATAAAAAGGATGGTAGAATTATCGCGCGCGATCCATCGCAAGCGGCGAACAACGTCGTCTTCCTCCCCTCGTTTATCAACACGCGTCCAGGCGTAAAAGACAGTTTCCCCTTCGCGCATGCTGCTTAATTATGCCGCGATTGTTCCCGCGCGACTCGCTCGCGGAAAATATTCGTCGTAACGAAGTTTCCGGTCGGCGGCCGCGCTCTTCCGCGCTGGAGAAAGAATCACCCGATATCTGATTATTCGGCCGGGCGACCGCGTACCGATCCCACGAATACGTCGCGCGTATTCGAGATAATTAAACGAGGGAGAGGGGGGGGGGCGCGCGCGCGTACGCCTCGCGTCCACAGTGGTTTCCGGGCAAGGGAGGGTGGCAGGCGGATACAACGAGCGACTGAAAACGAATTTAAAAGCGAACGGGCCACCGCCACCGCCACCGTTTGATCGCGTTGAGTAATCACGGGCGAATTGATCGGTAGGTTGGTAGTTGCGGGAGAGTTAACTGTTGCCGATCGATAGAGAGATCGCGGCGACAGATCCCCCTCCCCCTAACCCCTAAAGGGGTGAAAGCGGGCCGAGCATTGTTCGTCGCAGTGGACCGATCCGCTGGGTAATTAGACGACGGTTTAATAGCGGACACGTCATTACGCGAACGCGCGCCACGTTAACGAGCTTATCAACGAAAACTGCCCGCTGCTTGTCGAATCGTCCCGACGATTACGATTAGGGTTACCATCACGTAAGTAATTCGTTGCTCGCGAAAATAATTCGGACACACCTGGACTAGCTTCTTGCAAATGGATGACCTGTAAGTAACTCTCTGACGTTTGAGATTCAAGTTATTGTGATCAAGCGTTTATCAAACTTGAAACGAATGTGGAAGTATATGTATGCGTGTATGTATGAGCAAGTATTTGAATGGTGGCAATTCAGTATACATCAAGGAGCTTTGATGTTCATTGTATGCTTGACGTGCAGAAATTTTCTACTGAAAATTGTCATCATTTATGTAGTATGTAGTAATAGTAGAGTATTGCATAGTATTATATATGTAGTTTATAGTTATATATAGTATGTAGTATTTTGTAATACTATATTAATACAGTAATATATTTACATTCTCAGACTGAAAATCTTACTCAATATAATTATGACAGTCGTGTCTAACATTACGGTGTTGATAAAATTTCCGAATGTTCTGCATAGGTGTTGCATAAGTTTCGAATATTTCCAGACACCATGAAACTTGTGCCTGGAATTGACCTGTGCCATCAGCACTTTTTTTTAAGGAACGGGGGGAGGGAAAGAATACGATGAATTTATTCACGACATCTCTATATATTCCGAAATGGTAACGTTTCTTAGTACGCGAGAAGTTAAGGGGGTTAATCAACTGAGAAACGTCACGAAAAACGGATAGAAAGGGGGAGAAGAGCAAACAGCGTATTCGACTTTGTACCGAAGAATCAACTCGCACGTGCACCGAAACGAAGAAGAAAAAAGAAGAAAAAGAAAAGAGGAAAGAAGGAAAAGGTAAGCTCGCAAAGCGCGAAACAACCGAGCCATAAAACCGTGGGACGCGTAGCAGCCGAGATAAAACTCGTTCCAGCCGGAAGCGATCTTAGCGTCCCGTAACAGCGACTTTTCCCTCCGTTTCTTCGCCAAGGGAGGCAAATCACTACTCTCTTCCACGCTTTCTTCTCTCCGTTTGTTTCTTTCCTTTTTCCTTTTCTTTTCTCTTTGCTGCTCGAAAAACGAGAAACCGTCGAAATCAAATTCGCGACGATTCGCGAACGACCGAAACAGGTCGTTGCTGAGCAGGGTTTTGGTAACTGGTGTACGTGCGACGAGACTAATTGTCAGCCAAGTCGCGGCTTAATTATCCGGAACGATCGGGGACCGTTAATTACGGACTTTCGTCGCGAGGGGACAGGCCTCGCTGATTTGTACCAACTTCGTTTGCGCTGGCACCTCTCCGAGAAGGAGAAAATTCGCGGTTCTCCTCGGTGTTTGCCTTCATCGTTCTGGTTTTGCCCGTGGATTCTTTCGTTACTTCGTTTGCTCTTCAACTTGGCTCGTTAATTACAAGTTTTTCAACACTAGAACTAAGTTTCAACAATATCAGAAATAAATACGAGCGCTACTTCAACGAAATATTTGGAAAATGATTGTTTAACGTGTTTTGCTCTATGCTTTGTCTAATGCGAGAAACGAAACTTATAATTTAGAAAAACTACAATTACAGGCGAGATTGAACGTTGATATAAAAATCTGTGTAACATTTAATAACTCTTGAGCAGATATTTCAATTCTAGTTTGATAGGTGGAGTTTAATTTGAATTAATAAAGGAGAATGGATTTCCTATACAAAAAAAAAAAACATGGGAGATTTGCGTAATCTTCGGATAATCACATCAGCGGGTAATTTCAAATTTACATTACACAAATCGCAACACCGCAACGATATTATAAATTTATTTGTACGAATATCGTATAAATTATAAACTTATTACACGTCACAAATCCGCTATACCGTTCTAAAACAAATTGATTTAAAATATCAGCCAGCGGCCCATCGAATTGTACCTAATCCTGTATTAACGATTACCACTTGCCACTTGTTCATTCTACGAATAATTTATTTATCGAACGGTCGACGGTTTGCCAGATATGAGGAAATAAACACCGACACTGACTCGAATTAACCATTTCGAGTTAATTCCGAGTTACACGCGAAAATATCACGTCCCGGCGATAAGAAGATTGATCGTCGCGAAATTGTGTTTTCCTTCGGAGTTTAACCGGCAGCCGGGCGATTCTTTCGGTGAAACGAGAAACTGGTTCAAATTGATAGATTGATAATGCAGTTACAGTTCTGCCCTGGATGTAATTGCCCCTGGATCGGATTGATAAACCGCGAAACCTATGATCCGCTCCTAAGCGTTCCACTTTCCTGCCCGGGCGAAATTATCAAATGATTTAAATCGGTTGCAAGTCCCGAGCGTTAACGGCTAAATTCCGGGGCAATTTACTAAGCGAGATTGCGCTCAGAGCGTTCAAGGAGTGGAGGAATGAGCCACGTGGAAATGAAAGAAATCGCTCGCGTTTGGAGTAATTGTCGATTACACGCTGGCAATTGGTTATTATTGTGTTCGGGGAAATTTAATTTGAGATGAAGGAGAAAAAAATAACAATTCGAAGTGGTTTCCACTTTCGTTTCGAATTTATTTTTATTTTTCTTAGGTCCAAGTCGTTTGCAAACGATTGAAAAATTGTTTGAAGGAATATGTACAAGATACGAAATGAAATAAGAAGTTATTTCGTTTGATAATTTAGAGAAAAATAATTATCTTTCAAATACCTTAACGCCCGTGCCTGGTTGATTAAATATTAGTAATTGGAGTTGGCAGTCGAGTCAATAAATTCGGTAATTGAATTATTTGGTCCAAAGGCTGAAAATAAATTTTCCAATTTTTGCCCAGATCCCCCGAGAATTTCAATTCTCCCTCAAAAATTCTTCTCACTTTATACTTGATCGAACTCTCTCGAAGAACTACCAAAAGGAAAAATTAAATTTGCCTCGACAAATTGCCGATTCTTCCTTCGATTCGACACGTCTTTCCAAAAAGAAAGAACGATCTTCCTGCTTCGAATTCAATCGAACACTCTCTCGCAGAGAGAATTTCCAGGGGAAAGATTTTCAAAATTCACCCCTAAATTGAACACCGTTTCTTCGATCCTACGAGAGAAGAGGATCCTCCAGAGTCTGCACAGTCTTCAGAGACACTGTGAAAGTAAATTCCCGACTCCGGTGATAATTAAACGGACCAAGTTGACCGAATTGACGCAAACATATCCATATCAATCTGTCTGGTTCTAATTATCGATCGCAGCAATGTTCACAATCGATGCGCGGTGCCATGGCGGTCCAAACTAATCCTAGCAGGGCGCATCGACTCGGGATACGATAGATCGATAACTAATATGTTCGATGGTAGGCGAGGGTTCGCGTATCGACGAACACCGGTTTGCCACACCATCAAACGAAGGTGCTCTCGGGGAAGGTGAAAGGGAGGAAGGGTACACGAGGTACCCGGCACATAATTGATTGGCATTAACGTACCTGATTGCCACTGCCTCGTCCCCTTCTATCTTCCCCCGTCTCTTTCTGCCCATCGGACACTCTATCCCGCGGGCTGCTTCGACATCTGTCGTCGTCTCTCGGTTGGTCGACGATGTTTGAAGATCGTGGCAATAATCAGTAGCAATATCGGAGATGTAGGAGCGGATAACGCGAATCGTGAAGAAAGTGCAACTTTATTGTTTAGAATCGAGAGAGAGAGAAAATTCGAGAAGTGACACGGTAGCTGTTTTCTTAACGCACAAATCATGTGTTTTCATTACACATAACAGGTATTTTACATAATAGTTTAGTTTAATGAAATTCGATGAACTTTGAGTCCCCCCGGAAAATTTCAGACGATCATCCTTGATGGAAGAAATGGGTGATTTCAAATTCGACGAGACTCGAGTGTTCTATATATATATATTTTTTTTTTGTAGAACTTGAAATTAACGTTATAACTATTGAGGTCAAAGTAGTCGAAATGGCCAATTCATAATTTTTGTTATAGATCTATATTATAGATGTAAAACAGTATTTTTAGAGATTTAAAAGCTTGTGTATTCCAGAAATTGTATTTTACAATTTTTCCACTTTTTCCTCCCCTTCTTTAATGTCTCTGATGAAAATTCTACGTTTTAGTCGTTTAAAGAGCTCGTAAAGTATCTTTTTTTGGACAATTTTAAAATCCATGCGAGACTGAAATTCTACCTTGTTCGAATCTAAAAAAAACTCAATTTTTTCGAGTTTGAATATTATCGAAACTACGGACATTGTAAATTAACTCCGAACTGTTTCTCTTCGAAGCTTCGCGAGATCCAAGTCATTCACCAAGGTCGAAATTTCACGGACATTCGAAGAATACTGTGTTCTCCCATTAGCCTTTGCGTATGACAGCGTGAGCGTCTCTATGTATGCCTCGGAAAATTTTTAATTGGACTAAACTAATGTTCCTACTTCTCTACAATTACAAATTCGCGTCGTTGAGTTGGAGAGAATCGGGGGTCGCGTGAAAGAGTCTCGCTCGTCAACGAGATCGCAGTTGACGTATACAGGGGTTGATCAATCGCGATGCCTGACCATTGTCCCTCCCCGTTGCCTCGGAATTCATTACAGAAATCCAATTTACAATTGCCCGTTTGTCGAATATACAGACTCGAGGGGTGGACCAGGGGGAGGAGGCGTTAATTAGTCCGGAGGCGCCTTGTTTGTCGGTGTGATTTACCAGCCGTTGATCCAGGAGCTCGGTTCTCATATTATTTAATAAATGATCCGGTCGGATATTCGGAGTACTTCCGGCTCGAAGGTGGGGAGGGTATAATCCCGTGGAACAACGGGGTCAGAACGGTTTCGCCCCCGGTTTATGGATTTTCCTGGTAAACGTTGCTTTGCCGGCTGCTACGCTGATTAACCGAATAAATTATATCGTTGTCGAGGGCCGATCGTTGCGAGATCGCGTCGCTCTCGTCAGCTTGTTCATCCCAATTTTTCAACACTTTCTTCAATCTCGGTCACTCGTTACTGAAAAGCAGTTGTTTTCAAAATGATTGAATTAAAATACCCACGTCCAATTGTGTCAAGATGTTATGCTGTGGTCGTTCGATTTTTTACTTCAATCTACGTTTCATTCTCTCGTAGTTTCAATCTTAAATTTTTATATTTCGTGTTATTATTATTTCTTTCTTTACGAAGAAAGTTTTAAAAAAAACCTTAAGCAGGTAATATATTGGAACGAGAACTCGTGCGCACCGGCGATGTTTCTTTTATGTATTTCGCTCGAACGCGAGATATTTGTTATCGTTAGGAAGGTACTGCTGGATTGAAAATGACCGAAAGAACGTGGCAAGATTACATCATTTATAAGTCATTTCAAAATAAACTTTNGGAAATATTAGGCGTGATACAGAAGATAGGCGGCCAATTTCAATAAAAAAAAAAAAAAAAAAAAAAACAAAGATCAGTCCAAAGGTCTTCTTCCTGTTTATAATTCAAAATAAAAAAATATAAAATATATAATTATATAAATATATTTCTTATATAAATTTTTTATTGATGATATACGAGACACATGTTATTAATCATTGAGAGAGGTAGCCAATCTCTGTTTTAAATAGTATCTACAAAGAAAAAAAGGAAAAAAAAATGTAGACAGAGACAAGAAGACACTGTTGAATCAATGAAAAGCGTTCGTCCTGCCGTTTCGACACCCTCGTAAACGTGTAAATTGTTTCGAGATTCGTCGAAGATTGCGCGTTGAAATCGGCAAGCGATCTATGGGTCGATCCGGCGTGAATTATGGCGAGACAACGATCTGTAACTGATCTGAATCACACTGTTCTCAATGGGGCCATTCATTCGCACATTGTGCCCTACGCCTAATCTATTTTAGACTATATTCTATAGCCGATCGATCTAAATCACCGGCGCGCGGTCTGCCGCTGACTGATGTGAATTCAACTGTACACTGTACGACCGATCGATCCGTCCAGTCTCGCCGGTCCAGTCTATTCGACGTTAATCTTCGATGATCTACAGTCGTTTGATCAAGTCTCGTCTCGTTTGCAAGCATATTCGACTCTCTCTCTCGCCCCGATTTGTAATAGTTCGATGCGAAGATTTATGAAATATTTGAATTATAAAAATTATATATTGTTAATTCCTGGAATTACAATGTTTCAGTCTCATGGCGAATTTCGACAACTAACAATAAGTCAATTAGTTTTTTATCTTTAAGAATAAGCATTCTTGCATTATTTATTCATGATATACTTACATCTATAATACTTATATGGATAGGAAGATTTACTCATTGGATAAATCGGTAAAGGAATATAATTGAGTCTCGTGATTCTTACAACGACGTACGAACAATTGCAATGAAGAGCATGTCTGTACCAAGGACAGTGACACAAAAATGGTCGACAATTTACATTGATAAAGTTTATCAGCGAGATGGGAGATAATTGGTCTATAAAAAAGAGTTACATTTTACGTCGAAAAGTATCGTACAAACTACGTTGAGACTCGTAATTATTACAACGACACGTGAAGTTGCAATATATACGATAATAGAAGGAGAAAGTTTAAGAAGAAAACGACAATAGAGAGGATCCGTAATTTTTATGAATTTCATTCAACAACTGAAATGGATTATTTTTACTAGCCAAGACAAAAAATGATACTTTTGCTTACGACACGTGAAAAGTTATGTGTATAGAAAAAAAAGTGCAAAAAGTAAACGATGATAGGAACGATCCGTAATTTACGTGTAATCTCAAGGATACGTATTTCGAAATTATAATTACCGAAGACGAACGGACGAACGGACGTGCAGCGTAGAAGGAGAAGACGGTTAGGAGATGGTTAATGGATCCGAGACAAGAATTCTGGTAAATCACAGGTGACACAGGCTCCGAGCCTGTCGCGGCGGTTAATCACGCGGGATTACGCGAGTTTATCGTGGCCTGTTTGCCGACGAGTGATTACTCGCGTGAAGCTGGATCGCTTTTGCGGAAGCTGGAGATTAATTTTCAGCGTAATGCCATTGCCGAACGAGAGCGAAAGAGAGACTCGCTCGATATAATCCCGGCGGTTGTACGAAACCGTCTCGACTGTTGTCTCGCCAGCGCCTGTATCTGCCACGGTCTCATTCCATCGGCCAACGTTTATCCGTACATTTACTTCTCTGCAACTATCGCGTAAGATTCGCAAAACATTCTGCTCCATTCAAGCCGCGTTAAAGTTCTGAACAATCGTCGAGTTTTAAAAATCGACGAGCTTTCCGGAAATTTTTGGTTCGGTTCCTAACGTTGCCGCGAAACAACAAACATCGAACGAGATCTCGAACGATCAGTTAACTCGGAGTTGGTTAACTGGCGGCCGTGCACCTAACCTAAACCCACCAAAAGCAAGTGGAGAGGGTCGATGCAGTGGAGGGGGTAGCAAACAGAAAAGTAGGGGCAAAAGCCGCCAGTTAGCCATCTCTGAGTTAATCCCTTGACATACAACAACGCGTTTTCTAAAAACTATTGAATTATTGATTTGTTCTTCCATCATTTTTTTTTTATTAATTTCGTTTATAAGTATCGCGTTCATGACATTTTGACAGCATAAGTATAAGAATATAAAAATGATCTTCGTCAAGATTAAAATGTGAAGTTTAACGTCAGTTTGTTAAGTTTAATGTTAAAATGAAAAGTAAATATCATTTTTCGGTCGTATCGAATTTCATTTAATTCGTGTGTCAAAGGATTAATATCGACACCGGTACCGGCTCCGCTTTAACGAGCGGCAATTGACGAGCGCGTGACGATCCGACGACTTTGTCCGCCACCGGCTGAAAATCCGATTGCGAACAACACCAGCTGTTCCAGCGACAATACGGTCGCGCGCTGTTTTGCCCTCTTTTCGTCCGATCGATCGAAGTCGCAGCGATTAATACTCGCGAGTGGTAAATTTCGGGTCGGAGTTCGAGACCAGGTATTAGTCAGTGAGCTTGACTTTCAAAGTTCTCGGGAATATAAAGTCAGAAAAATTTCTGACACGCACGGCTGCTCGATCGTTCGAGAGGGAAAAAAAGCCTCGCTTACGAAGCTTAATTCTTACAATGGAATTCATCTCCTTTGCGAACTGAAGTTTCTTCGATTTCGACGAGAGACCCAAGTACAACGCCTCTGAGAACAGAGCGGATCCTCCGGATTTCCTTTGAATTACTAACAATTCGCATTCGGGAAAACAGCATTTGCAAACGTCGGTCTTTTCGGCACGTGAAAATTCCGAGGAAAGTCAACGACCGCGTCGCTCGCGGAATGACCGAGTACTTCCCTAACCCTGAGACGATTCTTGAATTTTTATATTTCCGTCCTTTCTTTTTGCTTTAGCTTCGGCGAGCAAAAAGAAAGTTCCACGAGAGAACGTTAAGCGCGAAGAACTGAGGCAAGAAAGCGTACGTACCCTGCTCGAGCAGGAGATGTTTATCATTCCTGGAAGAACATCACTGAAAGAACGTGGCACGGTCGAAATCGTTCGACTTCAAGTTCGTACAANTTTGTTTTTTTTTTTTTTTTTTTTTTGCAAGCTGAAAGTCTAACGAAGAAACTTCAACGAGAGACCTTAAATACAACCCACCGAAGAGTAAACGAACGTCTCCTCTTTCTATTCAATTACCGGCGATCTGCGAGAAAGGAACAAGAAAAAGAAACCACGTCTTAAAATATCATCCCTCGTTCGCAGAACGGAATTCTGAAGAACGCGAGGAAACGTCGTTTCCATCCCCTATTTTCGTCCTCGACGCGACGACGATTAAGAATGTTTCGTCGTTGGGGGGGGGGCGCGTCGTCGTCGCGACGCTTTCGGGATCGTGGCAAATTGCCGGTACACGCTCATGCGGGCTGATTCTCGTCGAGAGGACCGCGTCACCCTCCATCAGAGCGAGACTCCTCGCGAAAGAGCAGTCTCAGCCTATTCGATTCCGGGAGGGAACGCGAGAAAACGCGTCGACAGCCAGACAGCTCGCCTTCCATTTTGCTTCCTCTTTCGAGTCCACCTC
>NIPQ01071952.1:0-23765 GCA_002806875.1 Lepidotrigona ventralis hoosana | reverse complement strand
CTTATTCTATATACATATATATATATTCTATATATATATATATTCTATATGTATATACAGATATTCTTTATATACTTATTCTATATATATACATATATTCTTTATATACTTATTCTCTATATATATATTCTTTATACACTTATTCTATATATATATATATATATATATATATATACACACAGATATTCTTTATATATTTATTCTATATATATATTCTATATATTCTTTATATACTTATTCTATATACATATATATATATTCTATATATATATATATTCTATATGTATATACAGATATTCTTTATATATTTTTGCTGTACTTAATGTATTTCGTATTTTTTCACCTTTCAAATTTTCCTGTGAAGTAGAGTCACCGCATCGCGATGAAGCAATACGTTATTTTATGCAGACTATAACATTTTATTTCAGACAATAAATCATAATCTGCAGTAATTTGAGCGCAATACTTTTTAGATAGGAAATCAAACGCAAAAATCGAACGACCTCTCGTCTGCACTGAGCTTTCAAACGAATTAAAAATCCGTGTCAAGTATTGCGTTTTTTGTTGCCACACGAATTATGTCATATGGATTCATCTATTTCAGATTTTTATGGAAACGCATGAGATCACACAATCGGAACTTGATTTTTTATTGCGATTTCCATACATTGCCGACTTAGTCAGCCCTGTGGACTTTTTAACGGACGTCGGTTGGGGCGGCATCAAATATCTAAGCCAGATGGAAGATTTTCAAAATCTGGAGAAAGACATAGAGGGTGCTGCGAAACGATGGAAAAAGTTTGTCGAATCAGAAACGCCGGAACGAGAAACTTTCCCGCAGGATTGGAAAAATAAAACCGCTCTGCAGAGATTATGCATCATGAGATGTCTTAGACTGGATCGTATGACTTATGCGATTAGGTTTGTCTCTTTATTATCATAATAATTCTTTTAACATCTTATACTCAGAATTTGTTTCTCCTTTCGATCATTTCTTAATTTTCGAAAATTTTCTATCACTTCTTTTCTCATCTTAATTTTTCTTTTATTGAATCGTTATAAATTACAATAATCAAATGTACTATCATAAGTATTTGGACAGTTTTAAATTATTGCAAATATTGAGGGTAAAAAATATTGAGCCTTTTATTCACAAGTTTGCGTTAGTGTCTCAAATCTCAGGGAATTAGGCATTTCACATTTTATTTTCATAAAGACACTTGAAGAAATTTATACTGTTTACGAGCAAGATATGTTATCAGAAGCAACAGCCAAAAGATGGTTTAGTCGTTCTGGAAATTTCGAGTTCAAGGTGCTCCTCACAATGGGTGACCAATCACAGAAAAAATGAATGATATTTTGGAGGGGATCAAAGGATTAATTAACTGAGATATAGTCCGGACCTGGCACCGTCAAATTATCATTTGTTTCGGTCCCTGCAGAATTCCTTCAATGGTGTTAACTTAGTTTGAAAAGAGGCCTGTGAAAACGTGTCACAATCTTTTGACCAGAAGCCACAGAAGTTCTATAGCGATGGGATTATGGTGTTGCAAAAAATGGCAGAAGATCGTCGAACAAAATTAGGCATATGTGGTTTTATAATATTATTTTCCAATAATAATAATAATTGTATTCTCAATTTATGACTTCCAAAGGCTCAATACTTTTTAGACAACCCATTATAAAATACAATTCACACGAATTCGTACGGAAAAGAAGATCTTTTAAAGATTTGTCCGTTTTTGTTCCCTTTTGGAGAAAATCGCGAAAAGAGAAACAAAGTTAATAAAATTTTTTTTTATTTATATTTATGGCTTTGTTTTCAAAAGAATCAAATTTGAAAAGTGTATTCGAATTTGACTAATTCTGAACTAAACAAAAATGAATGACTAACAGGAGATTATTCTACGTGGAAAAAAACAAGTCAGAAATGTAAAATAAAATTTTTTCATTTAAAATTTCAGATTTTGAACACGTTCCGTTACAAATTGCCTTAGTTAGTATACATGTACTTGATAAATTTTCAAATTCAGTTTTTCTCGAAAAACGTCCCGAACGAAAAAATTTTATTTTATAGTTCTTTCTTATTTTCTCACAAAGACTATTATCTGATAGTTGTATTTTTATTTCTAAAATCACAATTAATTGTAGTAATCAATTTAAATAAAAATCCCACTTATACATTCCTAATATTTATATATTCTTAAGAAAAATTTAAAAAAATACGCTCCATTCTTTACTTATTTGCATCATAATGTGAGCATTATTTATGTTTTGTATATTTTTGTTTTCTTACATCATAGAAATTTTTTCTATGTATAAAAAATTTGCAAGAAAATATTATTTAACTTTTTGTTTGTTAAATGTAATTTTAACACATAATGAACAAAAAGAAAATATCTTATAGTTTATTATAGCTTATTATAGTTTATATATAGCATTCTTTGTTTTATTTTTAACTCTATTCTTTTAAATATTTATATTTTAATTTCAATTAATTCATTTAGTATAATTAATAATATAAAAAAGAATTTTAGTATACACTTGAAAATATCCTCTTTATCCAAGATTACTTAAAATACTTTATTTTATAAATATATTCAGATGCTTCGTCGAAGAAAAACTTGGTTCAAAATTTGTTGAATCGAGATCTCCACCTTTTCATAAATCCTTCGAAGAAACGAGTTCCATCACGCCTGTATTTTTCATCCTCTCCCCCGGCGTTGATCCTTTGAAAGTAAGAAACTTATCCAAGCATTTTTTTATGCACAACAGATGTGTAAATTTATTTTCAGGAATAGGTTCGAAACTAATTCTTAAATTCTCAAAACTTGAATCTGAAGCTTTATAAGATTTCGAAAATCTCGAAATTCTCGAAACTTGAAGTGTTGATTTCATCTTGTAAGTTTATTTTAAAAACTGGGATTGACACTTTTATATAAATATTATATTTATATTTATATTTATATATTTGTTACACATAACAACATACAAAAATTCTAATTCAAATTCTTGTTTAAGAACATTAATTAATTGCAACTTACTATGCATTTAATTTATTAATAATAAATAAACTCAACAAAATTATTATTAGAGGCAATTATTATAATAATTAGGTACGAATTTTTATGCAAATTCAGATTTTTTGAAACGCAATTATTAAAATTGAGTTTAAGTGAAGACTTATTTCATCCACTAAACATTATAGTATACTTTAGATATTTTATGCAGGAGGTATTCATGCAATTATCATCGCAACTATTCATTATTCAAAAAGATGTTTGAAATAAGACTTTACATTAACATTAATGTTTTATTATGACTATATCTTTGAAGTCACTTCCATTTCCTCAATTGGAATCATTTTTATATAAACATATGTTCTCTATAAAAAAAAAACATATGAAACAATTAATTATTTTTATTTAAAGAAATACAACTATAATACTGTCCTACTTTCTAAATTTTCATATTCTGTTGCTTCTTATTTCATATTTATTACAATCTATAATTGAAATGTCAAAATTAATATTCATTAATTTATTATTAATTTAAAATATTGAATGTAATGTATCTAATAAGTTATACAAATACTATAAAACAATAATGAGAACGATTAAAATTCAGGACGTAGAAAAATTGGGAAAGCAGTTGGGTTTCACTTTCGAAGGAAGAAATTTCCATAATGTGTCACTGGGCCAAGGTCAAGAACCTGTGGCCGAAGAAACTATAGAACTGTCAGCGGACGGAGGTCACTGGGTAATTTTGCAAAATGTCCATTTAGTCAGAAAATGGTTACCCACGTTAGAAAAAAAAATGGAACAATGCGCGGAGAATCCACATGATGATTATCGTTTGTTCATCAGTGCTGAACCCAGCCCTGATCCTCACGCTTCAATAATACCTCAGGTAGTAACCACGTAGAAAATCATGTGATTTCAGTTTAATTAACATATATGCCAGAAATATTTAATTTTTACTTATATCCTATATTGCTATTTGTATTTAATTTTTAGCCTCTAACTGATATCATTAGACATAAAAATTAAGATTTTACATTGCTTAATTTTTGAACTTTTAACTTTATTGAATTTTATTAAATTAAATAGTCTGTTAATAATTTCTATCTAAAGAGATTGCTATTTTGGCTTTAATATTAGAACAGTAAATACAAAAAGAAATTGATTTAGGCTAATTGTAAGCAAATCTAAAAATGCATCAGGATTAATAAGTGCACATGTAAAGCATCAAATTAGAATTACAACATTTAATGATTCATCAGCTTTCTTGTGAATAATGTAACATAGTTTTGCATCGTACGTACCACTTTTATGGGAAATCTTCCCATCAATTCAATTAAGGTTACTACATATACATACTACATATGTGAGTCATAAAAATACTTGATGTTTTCAAGGTTATCATTAAGCTATTAAACAATATTCATATGTAGTGAGATATCCTATGAAAATTTACAATTTATAATAAATAACTTTATAATAAACAAATGCTATAACAATGCTATAATTTTTTCTCATTAAATCAAAACACTTACAATCAACAAATATGTTACTACAAATCTCTTCTTTCTTCTCTTCTTTACAATTTTTTTAGAAATTTATATTTATGCGTGCAATGAATAAAATTTGAATATAATTGATTAAATTATATAATTAAAAAGTTAAATAATTAATCGACTGTGTTAATTATATTTATAATTAATTAAATTATATAATTTAAATAAAAGATTAAGTAATTAATTAAATATTAATTATATTGATTTAAATATAATGTAATTAATTACATACATTTGTATGTTTTTATTATATATATTCCATATTAAGGATAAAATGTATGTTCCTGTAATGAAGGAATACTATAACGAATGTATAAAAATAATAATAAATTAGTTTGTTATAGGAATACGCCACTTGAAACTTCAAATATTTTTATTTTATTTATAGTGAAGTTCAATAACATTTATTTTTCATTTAAGATCCTGCATATCTTTTATCACTGTTTTACTTTAATTTTATTTCTTTATGTTCTCTGTATATCTTTTTTTTTTCTATTGGAAAAGTATCTTAAAATTATGATAAATCAACATTCTTTTAAAAAATATCACAAATATTACAAAATCTTAAACTATGTACATATGTTACACTACTATTTACAAAAATCTTAAAAATCTTAAATTTGTGTGTGTTCATTTCAGAAGTTCAGAATAAAATTAAATATAATCGTCGCATTAATTACTGTATGTACACAGGGTATACTAGAATCAGCCATAAAGATCACAAATGAACCGCCATCAGGAATCCAAGCGAATATCCACAAAGCGTTGGATAATTTCACTCAGGAAACTCTAGAATCCTGCAGTAAGGAAACCGAATTCAAAGCTATATTGTTTGCACTCTGTTATTATCACGCTGTAGTTGCAGAACGTAGGAAATTTGGGGCGCAAGGATGGAATAGAGTAAGTGACATAATTTCATGCCTCGACTCTTGTATCTTATTGTATATAAAATTTATTTATTTAATATTATTTAAAGTATTGTTTATTTATTTAACAGCTTTGTTTTGGGGAAAAGTTTTTTTACAATTCCTCTCCCAACTTCATACATCCTGTGTATATATTTAAATAACTATTTCATTTGAAATCAGTCCTATCCATTCAACTTCGGCGATTTGACTATCAGCGTTTCCGTACTATTTAATTATTTGGAAAATAGTATCAAAGTACCTTGGGAAGATCTTCGTTATTTATTCGGAGAAATAATGTACGGAGGTCATATAACAGATGATTGGGATAGAAGACTATGCAGGACATATTTAACGGAATACTTAAAACCTGAATTAGTTGAAGGTATATAAATAATAATAAATAATATAAAAGTATATTCACAATTATATTCATTAAATTCAATTTATTAAGTCTGTCTTTAAACATTGTCTTTTTATAAAGCAACTTTGCATTTAAATTAAAATATCACTTATTAATGTAAAAATTGTTACTGTATAAATTTCAGTTTTAATATGGAATAAAGTGAAAACAACGATTACTTTACTTTTAGTAAAAAATAACTGAGACACAAAAAAAGTGTCACTTTTCTGCATAACAGGTTTCAGCACTACGCATCATACAATTAAGTAAAGATAACTAAAGAAAATAAAATTTTTATAAAATCTTTTACATATCCATTTTCAAAAAAATCACATTCAATTGTGTGTCTGTTGAAATTTTATTTGAAATTTTTCAATTCATTTTTCGACAGTTTCATAGTTTATGTGACAGGATGAGATTGAAAGAAATTACAATAATTTTTATACAAACAATTAAAATAAAAACAATTTGCATTTTTTGCATGTAGGTGAATTATATCTTGCGCCAGAATTTTTGGTGCCACCAAATAGTGATTATGATGCATATCATCAATACGTTGATAATTACTTACCTGCCGAGAGTCCTGTTCTTTACGGGCTTCATCCTAATGCAGAAATTGGTAAATATATATATCTTCAGAATACATGTAATCAGATAAAAATGTTACAATATTACGTCACAATATTATTATAATATTATATAATATATAATATTATAATATTAATAATAATAATATAATAATGTTATAATAATAATAACATGGGACTAAATCACTATTATAAATAAACTACGAATGTTTATAGAAATTTTAATCCTTATAAACACACTGAAAAATAAAATGTATTTTTACATATTATTTGAGCAAATAATAACATTAAAAATTATAAAAATTGAAACGTCTTTAAGAACATTGAAAAATTTTTTTAATGACTGAATTCACCATGATCTTGAAGGTTTCCTAGAAGAGAAATATTCATTAAATATTCATTAAAACTTACTATATCTTTTTTTGTCATTTTATTGAATGTTGCATATTAGAATTAAATGACAGAAACTCAAGGAATCTTAACGTTTCAAGTACAATAAGATGGTGAAAAAAAATCGCGCAGCGAATTGTAAAGAGAAAATTTCAATTTTCAAAATTATAATAGATCAAGTTATGAAAAAAAATTTTTTAATGTTTTTAGGAATGTTAGAATTTTTACAACATTCAAGAATAAAAGTCCCATTCACTACACGATGTAAAAATATATTTGAAAAAAACAAACTTAAGACAATCAAAGAAACTTCACACTTTAAAATGAGACCAGATAGATTGTTTAAAATGTCGACAATTGTTTAAAATGTCGACAATTTCCGTTATGTGTTCAATTATGTTTCTTACTATGATATAATGACTCTTCTTGAAACTGATACATAAAACAATTTATTTTATACATTCATTAGGATTCTTAACACAGACTGTAGAAAATTTATTCAAAACATTACTGGGTATGCTAACAAGAACTGCTAGCGATACAACGATTGGAGAAGTTTCAACAGAAGACAAAATAAGGGGATTGATAGAAGATTTATTGGACAAGTTACCAGAAGAATTTAATATGCAAGATCTTTACAGCAAGGTATTCATCCTAATTTTATAAATAAGTAAGAATTAATGAGCCCAGAAAATAGAGAAATTTTAAAATTTTATTCAGAACTGGGTAAAATATTATTTTAAATGATAAATGATAATTAATAATAAAATTGAGATTAAATAGATCTATATTATTATAAGTTATAACGCGCATAATTTAGGTTTCATTTCGAATTCGTACCGCGTAAAATAAAATCGTATAAAAAAGTTAATCATAAGGAAAATGAAAAAAATTAATATTTTTTTAAGAAATCAAAATTTTATTCATTCTCTCTCTATAATATATTATAAAATATATTATAGTATAATATAGTTCGGTTTTCTTTTACTGGAATAACATCACTATTGCTCGAAAGTCGTCTTCTTTGTTATACTATTTCGTGCCAATTGCGATAATGTTATATTTTCTTTTAGTAATTCATCGTAGCAAGTCATATAATTTCAAATTACTTTAAATTCAACATTAGGATCATTTACAATGAAGTAGTGTTGTAACTTATCAGCTAACTGTAGTCTTTCTTCAACTTTCTTAAACTTGAAATGAATTTGAGGTCAATTAAACTTGAAATAAAAAATCGTCATTAATATTATTTAATTAATTTTTAATGTTAATTTCAATTGTAAAAGAAACAGTACAGTTATGAATAGAACGTGTAAAAAATATCGTACCGTGTAAGATGTATTTAAAAGTTTTTAAAATAATAGTATTTGAAAACAGTATTATATTTTATTTATCTTGAAATATTTTATTTATTTTAATTTATTTTATTTGTTTCAAATATTACTGGAAATAATGATATAATAATATGTGTAATATAATCATCTAAATTAGAATATGTTGATAAATTGTAAATCAATGTAAGAAAAAACATCTTAAGATTAAGATGAAAAAGTTTGATAGCATAATGAGTATTCAATATTTTACAAACTTTTTAATTGCTTTTCTTCAAACACTATCATTGATATAAAATTGAAAAAAAAAAAACCAGCAATTATAAATATATTTCTATTATTCTTTTTCATAGCTTACAGTACATGTTTCGAATGTTGTAATAAATTATAATAAATGTAATAATTAAATAATAATAAATCATAATAAATTTATTATATTTAGTTAATTTTTATTGCATTATATTATATTTGATGTTAATATTCTAATTGCTAATAATTTATTAACAAGCAATATTTAATATAAAAAATATGTAGACCAAAAGTTGAAATTACACACATAGAGAAAATCGAATCCTTCATATTGTAAGAAAATAATATTTAATTTTTTCAATATTTTAGATAGAAGATCGTACACCATTTGTGACAGTTGCTTTACAAGAATGCGAACGAATGAATCTATTGTGTGAAGAACTTCGAAAATCTCTACAAGAATTGGAATTAGGCTTGACAGTAATAACAAATTTTAATATATTTTTACATTCTTTGCTGTACATTTTTGTACACGTGTGTGTGTATAATTGTCATGATTTTTCAAGCATTTCTAATAATTTAACGCGAAAAAAAAATTGTTTATGCAAAAGTCCAATTTTCAATCAGTTAAAATATGCTATACATATGCTATATTTGAAATAGTTAAAATACATTTTTTTCTACAAAAGACTTTAACTTTTTTTAAACGACATTTTTTATTGCTTAATGTTGTAATTGATATCAAGATGATATTAAGTTGAATTTTGAAATGCGGAACCAAGAAAAACATTATTCTTATAAATTATTTTATTTGAATTAAACAGTACATTTTGAAATGACCAACAAAAAGATATAAATATAAATGCACGTATAAAAATGAACTATATTAGACGTATATTAAATATATGTATAAAATATTGCATATTTTGTGGTATATTCACAATAACTGATTATTTTTTGATAAACATAATTCCAATTAATAAAATTTGCATTAGTTACTATTGTATGTAATGCTTGTGATGAACTTTTTTGTATACTAAACATTCTTTATGTTCTGCGAATTCATTGCAATTACAATGGAGACAAATGATTAAAAACGTTCTGACAAATGTATATATCAGAACAATCAAATAAATTAATTTTTATTTTCCAATTTTTTAATTTCAGATACTAATTTTAAAAAATAAAGATCGTCAATATCATTCATATAAGTTAAATAATAAAGTTAAAAAGAGTAAATTAATTGATAATT
This sequence comes from Lepidotrigona ventralis hoosana, assembly GCA_002806875.1. NCBI lineage: Eukaryota > Metazoa > Arthropoda > Insecta > Hymenoptera > Apidae > Lepidotrigona > Lepidotrigona ventralis. The sequence continues at coordinate 14,072 of NIPQ01071952.1, read as the reverse complement.
AATTAATTGCTTTCTTAAAAGGGAGAGTTAACTATCAATGCTGAGATGGAAGAGCTAGAAAATTGTATACTGATGGATATTGTTCCAATATCTTGGACGAAACGAGCTTATCCTTCAGAATTAGGATTAAACAGTTGGTTTGCGGATATGTTGAATCGAATAACTGAATTATCTAATTGGACTTCCGATTTCAATGTAAAGTTTTATTTATCATATAAAATAATGTCCTGTTAACATCGAAATGTTTAGATCTATGAAATCTACATAAATGAATTGCAAATTTTAAGACCTGTTCAATTCGAGTTATATAAATATAAGAAATTTTAACCATTTGTATTCTGTAAAATAATGCTCAATTAAAATAACTTTAAATATTTTAATTAATTAATTCATAAAGAAATTAAATAAAAAAGTCAATCATTAAATCATGAATTGAATTAATTTTAAAATTAATCTAAGAAAGAATTACTAAAACATAAAATATAATGGTTTTCTATCATATTTATATTTGTTTATATTACTCAATAAAATGTTTTTCTTGCAAAATTTCTTATAAATTCATATTAATTGGAACACCTGACCAATTTATTACAATACTTTTCATTAAGAAGAAATAGAAATCTATTCTCAATTTTTTCATATATCCGTATTTAATATAAATTTGTTTTATCAATTACAGTTTGGGAAATGAATTGTATTTGCAAAGTGACAAAAATGACAGAGTCAATATTTAGGTCTTTTCCAGACGGTATTAACAGGTCATTACTATTTACATGTACACATCAAACACATAATTTTTTTTATTTATCAATTAATATAGTAACTAATCTATTTTAATAAAAATTTATATAGTTACCACCATCAGTGTGGCTAGGTGGTTTTTTCAATCCTCAATCATTTCTAACTGCAATTATGCAGCAAACTGCACGCAAAAATGAATGGCCACTGGACAAAATGTGTTTATATTGCGAAGTATTGAGAAAATACAAAGAAGAAATCACGTAATTATTAAAAATGTTATTCTATCTTTCCTTTCAATATACTTTTATTTATATTTTTCTTTTTTTCATATTCCATTTTAAATATTGAATATATAAACATATAATATATATGTATACATTTTTAAATACTTTTAATATTTTATTCAAATTTCAAGTATTATTATTCGAGAAACCATCATTGACGAGATTCTTTAACATTTGAATATATTTTTAATAATTCTTTTGTATTCAAATACTTTTTTAAAATTTTTTTATATTGTAAACAAATATTGTTCGAAATCTATAAGATTTATAAGAATCTATTAGATCTATAAGAATCTAATAGATTTTTTTTATTATAACTTTACAGATCAGCGCCAAGAGAAGGCGCATATATAAACGGATTATACATGGAAGGTGCACGATGGGATATGCAAGCAGGATGTATTATGGACTCTCGATTTAAAGAATTATTTCCATTATTACCAGTAATATATATTAGAGCGATTACACAGGACAAACAAGATTTAAAGAATATGTATGAATGTCCTGTATATAAAACACGATCGCGAGGTCCTACTTACGTATGGACGTTCAATTTAAGAACTAAGGAAAAGGCTAGTAAGTGGATTCTTGGTGGAGTGGCAATTTTATTACAAATTAATATTTAATGTATTAAATTATGAATTAAATTAAATAAAGGATTAAATATTATGCTATATTATAATGTTATATTATATTATATAATATATTATAGTACATAGTAGATGATAATATATATTATATTATATAAATGTGAATAATAATATTATGTTATATGAAAAAAAACATCATCTACGAATGATATTTATTTATTTCATCCATATTTAATTTTTTTAAATAATAAAAATTCATGTATCCAATTTATATAATTATGAATATGAAAATATATTTTTAAATATTATAAAGAAAAAATTATTACAAAATTATTACAAAAAACGCAATTTATTTAGAACATGTAATACTAGAAATATTTTGTACATATTAAAATTTTTTATTAGCAATTCTTATCTTCTCTTGAATCCATATTTTTTCCTTTCGTAAAATAGATCAGTTTTGGAACTTCCAAGATTTACAATCTTTGGACAACCATCTCTCTGCAATAAACCAAATTTAAAATCTTAATTTGATATTGTATTTTATATTGTATTATACATAAAACTATATAAGTTATAATTATATAAAAAATTCTGGATAATATTCTGCAATAGGCCTTTCACTTTCATTTTTAAATATTGTAAATAAAGTTATATATGTATTAAAATAAAATTATATACGTTTTAAAATATGAGGAACATATGATTAATTTTAAAGAATTATTTAAAAAGGAAGAAATACATTGTTGAATACATAAAATAATCTAAGAAATACATTCAAAAGAAATACATTCAAAATAATCATTATTTGCAATACCATGTAACAAAGGTTTTCAAGATAAAAAAAATATTTATATGTATTTAATTAAAATCGTTTTCATTAGGTTATAAAATATTTTCCAGACCATAGCTAGTATAATCCAAACTATAAACCAAACTAATATAATCATTTTCAAATTTTCTTCATTTTCTGTTAATATTATTTCCATCACAAAAAAAAGCAAATATAATATTACATAAAAAATTTGCAAATAAATACATTAACCAAAAGATCAATAATTTATTACAATATTCATGAAATGAAATCTAAATGAAAGATATAATGATAAAAATATGTTGAACGAATCCTTGAAATAGTTTGAGAATTTAATTAATTTAGTAATATGATTGATTGAACAAAATTAAATGTTACATTAACTGATACCTAATTAAGATTAAGAAACATTCATTTAATAATCTTCAATTAATCAATTAATCTTTAAATTTTTTGATCTTATTTTCCTATGAAACTTTTACTTCTCAACATTTTTTTTACAAGGAATTTATGAATAATCAAATATTCTAAACCTGGTTCAAAAAATAACATAAAATAAAAAGTAATAAAAATGACATAGTAGTCATCAGTTTAATCACATTCTACATATTACAACAAATGTTAAATTATTTTTTAAATAACTCACATCTTTCTCCTGAATCGTGCATTCCTTGCAATAGTAAGCATCAGATACACCAGGTCCACCACAGATAACACATCGACCCTGATAAGATCCGTAATTGCATTCATCACAAATTCTAACCAGAGTACAAGGCCTTACATAGGAATCACAAATTACACATTTACCATCACATTTTTCACATAATCTCCCTATTGCTGAAAATAAAAAATTTTATTTACTCCATACAAAATCTTATTTTCTTCATTCAATATAATGCACTTTCTTATATTATATATATATAATTTTATATGTAACTTTTACATTATATGTTTATCTGTTTTATATTATACGTTTAATGATTATTATATATAATCTTTCTATATATAATATATTCTATATTATACATAATCTTTCTGTATTTCAGTTACATTTCATATACAACAATGTTATAAGTATGTTTATAATTTTATGTTCATTATACAAATTATTATAATTTTATGTTCATTATACATAAATTGAATTAATTTTATACAAACTAAAATTAAAATATATAAATACATATATATTTTTAAAAATTATTGTCGTATAATTGTTCTATATAATTGTTGTATAATTGTTCTATAATTACCAATGAACATTCAAATAACAAATCTAATTATTTATTAAGGAAGCACACTATTTATTTATATAATACTACTATACATCCCGAGACAAAAAATAGCACATTCTAAAAATTATTAAATTTCTATTTATTAAACAAATGATACAAAATTTTTCTTATAGACATATCATTCTTCTGTGGTACTTTTATCAATATATATATAAATGATATAAATTAATGCAATAATAAAATGCAATAATGCATTTTGTATTAAAAAAGAAATAGAATTGTATGGCAATATTAATGATAGTACATTTCATAAAAAACAATGGACAGAAACAAAAGAAACGAGTTTGACAATTGTCAAAACTTAGTAGAACCTCTTTTGCATTTAATAACGGCAGCCATTCTTTGAGACAAAGATTTATATGAAGATTTATATTTCTTGATGATTTTTTGGTTTAATTTTTTCCATTCCTTCACAACATACTTTTTAAATTGATTAATATTACAAATTGTCTTCTGGTTTGATATATGACCCTTGTCAAATTCCCCCAACAATTTTCTATAATATTTAAATCTGAAAACTTGGCTGCTTACTCTAAACTTTTTTGTAAAAAAAAAAAAGTATTGTTTTACTGCTTTACAAAAAAATACAAGACAGCATTATCATGTTGAAAAATATACTTATATCCAGCAATTTGTGTCATATACGTGTTACTTTGTTCGTCAATCATTTCAATATATTTTCTACTATTTAATTTTTCTGTAATAAATTTTATTTCTATTTTATCGTAATAACTAATATCTTTTCAAATCATTATATTGCCGTTTTCTATGGATTGATAACTCGCAATCAATTGTTGTTTCTTTCATGAATCATAATAGTTTTGAAAGCTATCAGGTCTGAATTTCTTTTCATCGCTAATGACTTTTTTGCTATTTCTTATTTATATAAACATGTTTCTTTGTAAATTGCACAACTTATGCTCTTGTTTTAACCAAGGTATTTTTCGTTGTATTTTTCATTTTTTCAGATGTTCACAATTCTTTAAAAGGCATCGAACATTCCAAACATTTGTTATAATTCCAGCTTTTTCTGTAATTTGTCTCGCAGAGTTGTTAGACACTGCAGTCGTCCACAACTTTTTCTTTTTCCATGATTATTGGAATCCTTTATTGAATTCATTATCACTTTACTTCAACTTTGGTTATTTTTATCACAGAATAATGTTCCTTGCTTACATTCAATATTGTCTGTATTTTAGCTGGATTTAAATTCCAAAAATGGCCGCCTTTTTCCTGTGACCCATTGTTGCAAATTTATTTATGTTAATATGCACTCAACTGACTGTATTTTACACAAATGTTACGCTTTCGAAAACTTCTATACGACTGAGGAGCGTAAATATTCGACTTGTGTCATATACGTGTTTTCTTTTGTTACGACTGCAGAATACTTATATTTTCGTTTGTATCTCTTTGATAAATTGCACTTGGTCATACATTCAACATACTACACATATATCCACGAATAGTGAAGTAATAATCTACGTATTCTATCTACTTCACGATATATAATATAATATAAGAAAATATAGAGTGTGTTATCTTTTTGTCTCGGGGTTTATATACTGTACATGACAATATATTTGAATTAAAAACAAAATTTAAAATAATTAACCTTCACTAAAACGAATAATAGTAAAATAATTTCTACTTTTTTTCGAGCATGAATTTCATAAAAAATTGATATTCTTCAAACAAATAATAAATTAATCAATATACATGATTCTAACCTAAAATTCTAAATTATAACTTAACCTAATATAAATCTTACCAACTCCTGGTTGTTTTCTGCAAAAAATTAAATCAGGATGATGTTTTGCCATATCACAGAATTAGCGGAATATTTGAACACGAATATTTTATACGGAATACAAATTGTTGCATAAATATTTTTAGGACAGTCTTAACTTTGTTTACGTTTTGTTTACGTCTTAGCTTTGTTTATGTTTCCTTTCAAATCAACGATTTCAATAATTCAGCATGTGTGAATAATATTAATAACATTAAACCAAAAATTATAGATATTTTCAATTCTGTATTTTTATTTTATTTGTATTAAAATAATACAATATCACTGCACTTATTTTAGCAATTATTTTTATTTCACATGGATTAGTAGTTGGTACCTATGGAATGCTGATCACGTTGTTAGATAAGCCCGCGAAAAATTGAAATCAATTAAAAAAATAACCATTATTTATATTATATATGTTATTATATTATTATAACTTGCTCGAGATATTAATATTCTAAAATACAAAAAATCAATTCTTCTTGAATTCGGAATCTTCCAGATCCGTAATTCAATGTTAAAACCATCATCAATTAAGAATTTTCACATTGTTATTACTCTTAGTGCAATTTATAATATTTATTCTTAAAATTTGAAATATATATATATTAAGTCTTCTTTTCAGAAACTTTTAATTTATTACAATCTATAACAATTAAATTCGGAGTTTTCTATTGTACTTANAAAATTGAAATCAATTAAAAAAATAACCATTATTTATATTATATATGTTATTATATTATTATAACTTGCTCGAGATATTAATATTCTAAAATACAAAAAATCAATTCTTCTTGAATTCGGAATCTTCCAAATCCGTAGTTCAATGTTAAAACTATCATCAATTAAGAATTTTCATATTGTTATTACTCTTAGTGCAATTTATAATATTTATTCTTAAAATTTGAAATATATATATTAAGTCTTCTTTTCAGAAACTTTTAATTTATTACAATCTATAACAATTAAATTCGGAGTTTTCTATTGTACTTCTTTTATTTGCATTTCTTCTTAAAATGTTGCATAGATCTATTTTCCATGTACTTGTACTACAGATGATTTTGAATTTTGCTTTTAATATACGCGTTAATATTACACATTTAGCCAAGTTCATACGCTAACATTAATGCATAATATTAATGCATAAAATTTCATGTGATAGTAGGGAAATAATTTTTATAAGTATATTATAATATTATTTTACAATATTTACTCTACTTATTTATTTCTTTTCCTTTCTAGCTTATTTAATATACATATATAAATTTAATATACATATATAAAAAATATATAAAATATCCATTAATAAAGTTTTTAGTAGGTTTTTTCAGATAAAAAATTTATTTGTAAATAAAGTATACATTCACAATTCACATACTGTTTAGTTACAGTTACAAATATATACTATGTATTTAGTTTTGTAATAATTTGAATATGAAACACTATGGAGATATAAAAGGTTGATTTTTTGACTAAAAAGAAAATTTAAAAGAAAACAGATCTCGAACTAATATATTTATAATTTATAGTATGATATATTTATAATATATAAAATAAATATTTAGAAATAATTAAGAATTAATAATTATCACGTTATTCTAATGAGTTTATTTTATTATTATTAATAGAAAAATGATTCCTAATTTAAATTTTGATTGTAAATTGGCATTCGAGATTCGAAGAAGAACTTGTGAATATTTCAAACTTCAAATGTAAACATCATCATTTGCTTAAATACACAGCAGTAAATATGTCCGAACATTCGATACATGATATGGCTTATCGTGGTAAAATTACAGATGTTAAAAATTTACTAAGTGAAAATGAAAAATTAAAAACAGCCAAAGATGGTGTAAGTGTATAATTATTTATATAATATATTTTTTAAGGTTATGTTATTAGTCAAATTTATTTCCTCAGAATGGTCGAATGTTATTACATTGGGCAGCACTTGGAGGACACGATGATTTAGTAAGATTTTTATTATCTCTTGATGTACCAGTAGATCCTACTGACGACGTAAGTAAAACATTAATAAATAGTTTATCATATAATTTTATAGTAAATTATAAAATATATTTTTTAATGTTATGTTATTAGTTACTAGTTCTATTCAGCATTACCAACATTTATTTTAAATAGTTATTATTTCTAACTATATCTCAATATTTATAAAGCAATTTTTCTATTCGTGTAAAGATTTTACAAAATTGGAGGATTTGCAGCAAGGGAGCAGCTACACATTTTTTGTTATATATTCTATTTCATTAAAAAAACATGATCTTTCGGTTGGTATAAAAGAAGTTTATCAATACAAATGTTATTTGACTATAAATTTATAGCAACTTTGAAACAGTATCTTTTAATTACTTTTTATTAAAGTGGAGCTATCCACTATCCAAAAGTGGAGCTATCCACTATCCAAAAGTGGAGCTATTTCTTCTTTGCAGCAACACTTCAATTAGTATGTGAAAGAAAATTCTAAAATTATTTAATTCTATCATGAGAAAATTTAAGTGAATTAGAATATTTTATTTTGAATTTTAGTCAATATGTTACCTTTGAATATGTTATTTTGGTATATATACAATAAAATCAGTGTTGTTATTCATTATATAAAATAATATAACGATTTAAAAAAAGATATTTTTTCATATGAAAAAAAAGAAAATTTTAATTATTTTGAATTAATTTTTATAAACAACAATGTTATTTATTAATTTTTATGAACAACAAAATTATTTAATTTTTATGAATAAACAAAGTTTGTATTCTCATTTTGCATTTATAATTATCTTTATTTTCTTTAATTTTAAAGAAATTTGAAACACTGTAATTTGTAATTTATGATACATTAGATTATTTGAGGCTTCAACGAGAAAGCAATTCAGATCGTGATTCTTCTATGATACATGGTATTTCGGATTCTAAAAATCAAAAACTAACAAAAATTAACAAATATATTATTATATATCATACATCATTTTAAACCTTAGTATTTATTTACATAGTAATTCTTTGATGATCTGAATCATTAAATTCATTTATAAAGTCGAAATCTTGTTTTTTAAGTGGAATTATGAATAGTAGAGCAAACTTATGAAAAAGGGGAATAAAAAACGTTGTTTCTTTTCTCTATCGAATTGTGTATGTTGTAAAGTAAACTTTTATTTACTAAACTTTCGACAATCTAATAAAATTACGATGAATAAACGATATTATTTCTTGTTATTTGTAAGATTTCTTGCACTTCTGATATTAGATACAAGAAATATATATTTTAAATTTATTAATTATTTGGGCATTTCTTAAAATTATTATGCGAAAATTAAGATATGTGTAAGACGTAAATATTAATACTTAGTTTACATATAAAAATAATCAAAATAATATCTCGGAATTTCTTGCAAATGTCGATATATTAAGAATAATTTTTTTAAATTTGAAACTTTTTAAAAAATGGTATCCTATATGAAAGAATGAAAAAATTTTATTTTATATTTTCAGTTCATTTTAGTTGCATCAATTGTAACTTCTCAATTTTATTAAATATTATAAAAAATATTAAAGAAAGATTAAACAAATTTATATTTTATACTACAAATTAACTTGAGTTATTATTAATTTTATATTAATATTTTTTTTTTGTTATTATTATATTTATTAAATAAACACATATTAATTAAATTAATTAAATATTTTAATTTTGATGTTTAGACGGATATGACACCATTAATTTTAGCAGCGTCAGCTGGTCGTGAAAAAGTTGTTAATACTTTACTAACTGAAGGCGCAAATGTTAATGCCAAAACACAAGAGGGTCATTCAGCATTGCAATACGCTGCATCAAAAAACTGGAAATCCATTTGTGTTGCATTACTAGAAAAATATGCCAATGTTAATGTTACTGACAATCGTGGTGCTACGCCACTGCATAGAGCCGCATCTAAAGGCAATATTGCTATTGTGAGGCTCCTCATAGAATACGGACGAAATTTAAATATTGGTAGATATTTAAACTTAAATCCTTTAATCCATAATTATTCTATGTTAATTTCAATTTTCTAATAAACTTCAATTAAATAAGTATTCAATTAATAAACAAATAAGTATTTCCACCTAAAAGCCAAAATCAATATTTCAATTTATTAACAATTACGCTAGTTTAAGATTATTATACTAGTTTCTTTTTCAAATAATTAATTAAAGTTAATTTAAATTTTGACTTCCTATTATTTTTAAGTAACTTAACTAAATTTATTTTTTGAGTCTTGAATAATGATTTATATAAGTTATAAATATTAATTTTAATATGATAATGTGTGTATTTATCCAAAAAAAACTTCTTTTCAGACAGTAAAGATGCTGATGGTAACAGTGCATTACACTTGGCATGTGAGGAAAATCGTGTTGATGAAGCTAAGCTATTAGTAGAAAATGGTGCTAGTACAACATTAATGAATAAACAAAAAAAAACTCCTCTCGATTTAGCAAGCCCAGGATTGATACGACAACTGAAAGAAATAGAGGAAAATTTATCTTAAATAGTAAAAGAAAGTATAAATGTTATTGGTTCAGTGATGTTCAATCTGTTCTTTGGTGTCAATACAAATTTGAATTTTAGCAATAAAAAAGTTCATTAAATTCATAAATATAATATTTTTATTATACGAGTAGTTTTGTCATATTAAAATTAAAAATAATAACAAAATTTTTAATCCATGAGATATAATTATAATTAATGCTTCAATGAATTTCCATGTATTTTTTAAATTGAAAATATGTGAAGGAAGAAAGAAAAACAGAATATTTTATACCTTATATAATTAGCATCTTGATGTACATTAATATTTATAGTTGTAATAGATAAAATGAATAAAAATAACATTGATATCTCTTCTACTCTGAAAATACAATATTTTTATATGTTATATGAAAATTCTATTTAGGAAAATCAAATAATGTATAAAATAATGTTTAAAATTATAACATATAACTAAAAATGCAAAATGTTTAAAAGTTTTACAACATTGCTAGTCTTCATATAAAGTTTAATGAAATCATTTAATTTAGCACCATTTAAACTATTCCATCTTTTATCCTCACAGTATGGATAGTTTAAAATGTTTCTTCAAACAAAAGGAGAGAAACATGGTGAATATTGTACAAATTAAAATGTTATATGTCATTTATATTTAATATGAAATTATAGAAATATTCATTTTAGTAAAAATATATATACATACTAAACAAGACAAACACTTCATAATTATATTAATAGTATTAATATATTATATATTAATATATATTAATTAAAATCATTTATTACTATAAAATTTCAAAATTATGTGCACATAGTTTAAAAAACAAAATTTTATTGTTCCTAAAAATCTATATGAGTAAAAATTTCTCCTTATATGTATATTACTAAAAAAAAAATATGAATAATAATAACATAAATAACATAATTAAATATTTAATTTTTTTGTATTAATAAATGAAATTCTATTCATTTTTTTAAATACTAGAAGTGATCCTAATAAAAATACACAATTATAAAGGAATAATATATCAATCATTAATTACAGTTAATTGAAAATCACTGATCATAACAGTTTCGTTATTATTCTCAATTTTTAGCATTTATTATGCCTTCCTTTTAACATACTTAGATGTATTATTAATATTTGATTTATATTTATATAAAAGGTATCAAAAAAGTTCATCATTTTGCTGGTCAAATCCTATTTACTTAATGACCTCTCTTACTCTTCCAGTTAATTTATTTTTTCCATATTTATCTATTCCAACCCCATCAGAATTCATATTTTTATATAGAAATAACGCTTAAAATTTCAGAATTAGTTGCTTAAATAAAACGCACCACAGTTGAGAATTATTTTCTGCGCTTATTTACACAAATTCACAGCGATTCGCAGATAACATTAGATGGTCTAGATTTCTTTTTCCGTCAGAGAAATTTTGGATGGTTTATAAAAAATATATTATTAAAGTTTTTAGCTTTTAGCTTATTTTTATATATCAATTCTTCTATATTATTTATTTTAAATAAATAATTTGTTAGAAACAAATGATTAATGTAAAAAGTATATACATTATTGTAATTTTTTCTAATTCTATATTAAATTTACACTCAATTTTTTGAGAACAAATACAATAATAGATATTTATCTTCTGAAACATTAATTTTTTTTGAAATTTTGAATAAATTACTTGAAAATCTTTAATAATTGCATCAGAAAATAATGATATTTAATATATATATATATATATATATATATATATATATATAAGTATATTAAAAATAAAAAATTTTTTAATATGCATTGTAAATTCTTTTCATTAATTAAAAGAGGAAATGAAGGAAAAATAAAAAAAATTTTATTATGGCTATATTGAAGATATTTTAGTATAATTGTTATGTTGATTGAATTCCTTTTACATTATTTATTTATTATTATCTATTCATTATTTATAATAAAAATAATATAGTACGATTTTGCACAGTTAAAGATGTATATTTTTTACAATCATCCAAATTTCCATCAAAAAGAAATACATTTGATGAAAAGGTTGATGTTTCGGCGTTCGGTGTTCAAGCTTTCTATGTTTTATAAAAGATCCTGAGGCTCAGAGTTTTCATCTATGTTTCCAGACCTAAAAGAAGTACAAATACGTGTATTCTCTTACGTCTCACTTTCGCTCTCTACTCGCGCATCGTCGACATTTATATTTAATAGACACAATTGAATACAGTGATTTATTTTATGTACGAAATTATAATTTATTTATTATTATATAAATTCGTCGAAAATCTGTGTAAAGTTCATTAATCAAAAGATTTTCAAATTTAATGATCATTGTTACGTGGAGGAAATAATCCACGATGGTGTGAAATGGCAGTTCAATTGAAAAGCCTGTCTAAAAAATTACTACTAGAAAGCTGTTTAATGTAAAAAACAGGCCAGTTTTGTTAAGATCATTTTACAATCATTTTACCATATCAAAAAATAGAAATAATAGAAATAACTCTGACATATACATATACATATACATATATAGATAGATAGAGAGAGAGAGAGAAAGAGAGAGACAAAGTATACAGCGAAGTATGCTGCATCTAGAAAATATTTTTGTACCAAAAATTAATTTAATTGTTTTCAATACAAAAATTGGCAGTATGCATGCTAGATACTTTTAAAGCAAAAGATACATATCTATATAAATTTCTTGATATTTCCTTCTATGTTTCGATATTTAATTGAAGAATTAAATAAATCTATATAAAAAAAGTTATGTAGGATCATTTAGAAAATTATTTTCGATACAAACTTGTCCAATCAAATGTTCCATACTTTATGATATTCTGTATATATGTATACATATGTATGTGTAATACATATAATCGCTTATTAACCTCCTTTTACTTTTTATTCTACGTTGTAAATACTTTTATAAATATTTATTTAATTAAATGTTGATTAATAACTTAAGCTAACAGGCAAAAATACATCGCAAATATTTTCAACGAATAATGATTTCTCATATACCTCATCTGGAAAAAAATAATTTTTTGCATATAAATTAATTTTCCCTTTTAAATTTTACATTTTTTGTTTAAAGGAGGTTAAAAATGCGTTTTCCTAATGCACAAGAAATGCACAAGTCGTAAAAAATGCACATATAAAAACAGTTTTCTTTTTTTTTTTGTTTTTTTCTTTCTTAATATTGTTCTGTGATTTTTGAAAATCCAATTTTAAATGCATAGAGAAATTCATCGGAACATTATTTTCTTACATAAAAACATAACTGATAGAATTGAAGTAAGTTTTTGAAATTCTCTAGTTTGGAAAGCTTTAACACACACGGATATATATATATATATATATATATATATATATAAAATTCTAAAAACTCGATTCTTTATTAGTATCACAATTTTAAACTCATGCACATTATAAAAACAATAATTTGAAAGCATATATAGATTTTTCGATGCATTTAAAATTGAATACTACGAAACGAAACAATTCTCGATCTATGATCGGCCCTAAGTACCAATTGATAAATCTCGATTATCGATATCTAGTTCGTTCCGACAGACAAGTTGAAATCAAAAAAATTGACTGTACAATGATTACTTCAAAGAAAATCAAGTAAAGTAATTATTAACAAATTCGAACAAAATATAAAGAATAAATTTTTTTTAAAGAAATAATAATACTATTTTTTTCACTTCGAAATTCAATATCTGAATTTTTTTTTCTTTAAAAAAATATTCAGATGTAAAAAGTAAGTTTTCGTTTCTCTTAAATGTTATTTAGCTTTTGATCGTTCAATTAACTTTGACTTTTTGTTAGAATCGTTTTGAAACTTCTGTAAAATATAGAATAAATTTTTCTTCAGAAGTTTATCTATCTAGATTTATTCTTATTTGCTTGATTTGATGCTGATAGTATATTTTTCTAAAAATAATTTTTTTCAACATCTTGACCAACAAAAAGTAAATTTTAGCCTTTTGAAAATTCTACTAATCTT